>CM032638.1:24485939-24556833 GCA_019097785.1 Fraxinus excelsior
GTCACGCCACTTTTCTCCTCACGGCTAGTTTCTTTCTTTCACTCCCTTTGTAATGGTTAGCTAACATATATATATAGGTTAGGTATAAGACTTTAGGGTTTTGGTCCAACAAAGAATAACCGGGCCCAATAGTAGACACTAGAGTGGGCTATCAACAACTAGAGGCCATCCAAGTCTCGATTGGGCCATGAGCGGCACTAACTAATTAGGCTGCTTCAAATGGCCCAACAGGGTTATGGGATTAGTTTACCAAATTGTGGTGTCGATTATATAATCAGTCAATTGGCCGATGCCGACTGAATCGAAGAATGTGACTTTCATCATTGCCCAGGGAGGTCGTTTGACAACAAATTGCCTAACAGAGCCGACCCTGATAGCTATGATTTGTATTGATAAATTCAATAGTAGTCTTGTTACTCTGATGGTAACATATCTGTTACTCAATGTGATTGCAGCAAGTTTATGATGAAGACAAATTCAGTTTAGATGACAAAATGGGAAATGCTGAATTTGACATTAAAGCATTCGTAGAAGCTGTAAAGATGCGATTGCACAATATTCCAAGTGGAACCATAATTTGTAAAGTAAAACCAAACCGGGAAAATTGTCTATCAGAAGAGAGTTGTATTAAGTGGGAAAATGGTGAAGTAATCCAGCACATGTTTCTCAGACTCAGAAATGTTGAGCGTGGTGAAATAGAGCTCCAGTTGCAGTGGATACATGTCCCTGGATCTAGAGGTTTATAGTAATGAAGTTATAGGCCGTCTGACTCGTTACTTCTGCACATGTCGTAACGATGACAAGTTTCATAAGGAGAATTGGACCGCACTCTATAGTACTGAAAAATAATCTTCAAAAAATCTTGTCCATTACAATCTTGTAAATTAGAGTTCAAAGTTGTTGTTTCTCCTCCTCAGTATCTATTTATATGTCAGAATATGAGTGCTAAATATGCACCACTTTAATTGTTTGTTTTTGTTTTTGCCATTTTATCATGGATTGAAAATTATGAGTACGAGATATTAGCAAAAATTCTTCGAAAGTCTTTATACCTACCGCCACCGGCCAGACAGTACTTGATGGGAGAAATCATACCCAACAGTAAGGGTGTGTTTGAGCCACATTATTTAGGAAGAATGTGTTCTGAAATAGTAGATTGATAGAAAACGTGTGGTTCAAAAAAGAAAGAAAAGTTGTTGATATGATGAAATTATTGAAGAATGTGTGGTTAAAAATGAGTAGAAGAATGAGAATAAAATTTTTAATGTGTACCGAACAGTGGCTAAATAGATAATGCACCGAATGAGACAAAATTTTGATTATTGAAAAAAAGAGCACATCACATATTTACCCTCTCGTGATAATACCACATGATATCTTGTTTATCAATTTCTCATGTGTGGTAGTAGATGATGCTTTTATGAACATATTGTCGTGATAGCCCTATGTGAGTAGATAAATTGGTTTGGGAGTTTCATGTATCATCATAACTAATGCACCCTAGCACTAAGACATGATATTTCAGAATCAATTTATTATCATCTCGAGAACAGAGATGATCATCTTTTCACCTTAAGTGAATAAAAAACTGCCGAGTATCAAATAAATGTGTCATTTTCTCATATGAAATCTTTTCAAGATTGTTCTTATATAAGTTGACTAATAAATATTGAAGATCTTTTATCATGAATTTATATTTTTCTACATAATTTGGAAAACTCGTCAAGAGTTCCAACAATATTCAAATCATCAACTTAAACAATAGTAATGACAAATTTAAATATTGATAAACAAATGGGCATATAGTTTTACTCATTTTCAACGTATGTAAATTATCTTTGTACTTTCATCCAACAAGTGTACCAAAATTTTGAACTAAATGTTTCAAGCGTGTTAAATTCATCGGGCATTTTATAAATATTATCAAGCACCAGGGATGGAGATGGCGGGGGGGGGGGGGGGGGGGAACTTTGACTCGTCCCTACAAAATTTTGAAATTTTTTATTTTTTTCTCATTAATTACAAAAATTTTAGACTTAAATAAAATATCAAATAGTTACTTCAATAAATAAATAGCCTAAATTCAATCCAAAAGCAAATGACTCATTTATGAATCTATTACCTACTGTTGCATTAAAAATAAATGAAAATTGGTTCTAGCCCATTTAAAAAATGAAAACCCAACTCAATTGTAATATAATTAATTCTCCCAACCCTTTTGAGGAAGCTTCTACCTCTAATGTTGAATCTCTTATTCCGGAAGATAAGATTGGTCAAGAACCATATGTTGTTGATTCTTTTCCTCAGAATGAGGAATTCGATTCATTTTCACTGAAACGTGATTCTGGACTATACAAATCAATGTTGGATTTTCATATTTTCAATTTGTATAGAGTTAGACACATAGATGGACATATTGTTTTTGTATCGACAAATTGATTGTCTTTTTGGTCAATCAATCTAACTTGCCTATTTTGGTACTCAAAATCGTCGTTTTCAATCATTTTCTAGTTAAAATAAATAAATAAAAAAAATTGAGGGCTCCACCCCTATTTTCGTCCCCCCAACTAAAAATCATGGCTACGTCCATGTCAAGCACTCTATGTTAGTTGGTCATAACCACATTTGTTCAACACGCATCAAATTCGTGCATTACTAGGCAAACAAGATATCAATTTATGATTGCATCCACCACATGAGAATTCACATATTTATATAAGTCTCTACAAAAATCATTATTTTAAAAATCGTGCATTATATCTGGTAACTTTATTTTTCTCTCTTTCTATTTTTCGGCATAAGTACTAGTATTGTGAGGTGCTTGGACTGTGTGTCCAAAAACTTCAGGTTTCTAGTAAATTCAATTTTGTTTAGATTGCATCTTTTTATTTTGGCCAATCATACTACGTCAATATTATTCGATGTATTTTCTTCAATATCCTCGCTCTTGTGGATGCTATTTAACAAGTTAACTTTCCTTTTCCACAAATGGTACCAATTTGTAAATTTTGAATTTATTATTGACGTGGATTGCAAACATGTATTGTTTGTTTGTGAGAATATCCTTAACAGTGATTTGTTACCTGCCCATGTGAGACTATGACGATCTAAATGTATTCACTGAGTCAATAATGTGTAGTTTAGAATATTTTTTGGTTAATGTGTGTTACGGGCATTTTGGAGGTCTTCCACTTCGTCCATCCACCTCATCCGTCACGTGGACGAACTGATTTGGTGTTGTCCACGTGGCAACCAAACTAAATTCATGTTAGACAAACTGATTCTATTTTGCTGAACTGAAGTGCTATCGCCCACTTGATAGAAGAGTTGAACTCATCCGCCGTTCATGACGGATGCAAAGGCCGCACTCCGCATTCATTACACTTCACAATCTACCTCGCCACACCTCTACCAAAATCATTTATGAGATCTTTCCAGTAAAATCTCTGACTGGTTGATGGGGTGTGTGGCAGGCTACAAACGGTCAACTCAACTGCCAT
Source organism: Fraxinus excelsior (assembly GCA_019097785.1). NCBI lineage: Eukaryota > Viridiplantae > Streptophyta > Magnoliopsida > Lamiales > Oleaceae > Fraxinus > Fraxinus excelsior. The sequence goes on from CM032638.1 coordinate 24,489,440, forward strand.
GTCAGAAACCATTTAATGTCCGCCAACCTATGGATTGACAAATTGATGCCTATGAGAGGATGGTCCCATCCGACGGTTCTCCTATGGATCTGAAGTCACATATTCCCCCATCTAACGGTTCTCCTCTACCTTTCTCTAGTATAAATATCTCCACGCTATAATAGAAAGGGGTTCCCATTCTAATCTTTGGAGGCTAGTCTTTTTAATTCTAAAAAACCTCTCACTATATTTACACTCTCTCTCAACCGCGTCCCGATAACCACTTTATCGTTGAGCACCAATTTTCGATTGACTGAAGTATTGACTTGACCGTCGGAGTGCTTGTGGTCACTTCCAATCCCATTGGTAAATGCCACAAGTGACTAACAGCGTGTTACCATGTGCAGGGAAGAGTTGGCATGAAGATTTATTCTGTTGACCACTTGTCGGGATCACTTTTCGTGATCAACAGATTGACGCTGTTTGTGGGAAACTTACTATAACCAGGAGTCTTCCCACCAAAAAGCTTGTTCGAATATCCAGTTGATATTCTCTTGAAGAACAAGTATAACCTTTGAATTAAGTTTATACTATTTGGAAAAAGAGAATTTGCTACTCCAAACCAATGAGTTCCAACAATGAAGAAGTGAATCCAATAAGGGTAAGAGAGATCTCTAAAGAAGAGATCATCCGGAATAATATCACACACCAAAGACCCCATCATTGATGTCAAAAGGGACGGAAGAACTGTTGCGCGACTAACTATCTAGGTGGCTCAAATAGCTACCAACATGAGAAGCATCATCTTGGAAAGTGAGAGGCCACTAAAGAAGTGGACTTGAATAAGAAAATCCCCTAAAAGGAAAGTCATTGATGAAGAGACTATTGGAAGACCCTTTTACAAATAGGAGGCATATGAAGAAAATGCCATGAAGGGAAGATCCCTGAAAAATGGGTCATATTTGAGGAATGCAATTACATCATCCTTTTCTAAGTGCATTGGCTGTGTGATGCCTCATCCTTGCCTAGGCACCCCAGCTGTGCAATGCCTTATCATTGTCTATTCTCTTCGGCTATGCAAAGGCCTCACTTCGGCCATACAAAGGCCTCATTCGTGCCTAAGTACCTCGATTGTGCAAGACCTCATCCATGCCTAGGCACCCCAATTGTGCAATACCTCATCATTGCATATTCTCTTCGGCCATGCAAATGCCTCACTTCGGTCATACAAAGGCCACATTCATGCCAAGCACCTCGGTTATGTAAAGCATCATCCTTGCCTAGGCACCTCTGTTGTGCAATACCTTATCATTGCCTATTCACTTTGGCCATGCAAAGGTCTCATCCTTGCCTAAGCACCTAGGTTGTGTAAGGCCTCATCCTTGCCTAGGCACCTCAGCTATGCAATGCCTTATCCTTGCTTAGGCACCCCAGCTGTGCAATGCCTCATCATTACCTATTCTCTTCGTCCATGCAAAGGCCTCATTTATGCCTAGGCACCTCGACGGTGCAAGGCATCATCCTTGCCTAGGTACCTCGACTGTGCAATACATCATCATTTCCTATTCACTTTGGCCATGCGAATACCTCTCTTTGCCTAAGCACCTCGGTTGTGTAAGGCCTCATCCTACCTAGGCACGTCAACTATACGAGACCTCATCCTTGCCTGGGTACCCCAGCTGTGCAATACCTCATCATTGTCTATTCTCTTCGGCCATGCAAAGGCCTCATTCGTGCCTAGGCACCTCGACGGTGTAAGCGTCATCCCTGCCTAGGCACCTTGGCTGTGTAAGGCCTCATCCCTGCCTAGGCACCTTGGCTGTGCAAAGCCTCATCATTGTCTAGGCACTCCAACTGTACAATGTCTCATCATTGCTTATTCACTTTGGCCATGCAAAGGCCTCATCCTTGCCTAAGCACATTAACTGTGCATGGCCTCATCCTTGCCTAGGCACCTCGGCTATGTAATGCCTCATCATTGCCTATTCACTTCGGCCATGTAAAGGCCTCATCCTTGCCTAAGTACCTCGACTGTATGAAGCCTCATCCTTGCCTATTCACTTGGGCCATGCATAAAGTCTCATGTTTTTCTAGGCACTTCTACTATACAATATCTATTATTCTCTTCCAGGGATGCACCATCCACCATTGACTTCGCCCCTACCACAACTTTTCCTAAAGTTGCAATCGCTCAAGGCTTTGTCCTTGAACGAGGACTTCGCCCCTACCAACTTTTCTTAAAGTTGCAACCGCTTCATCCTTCAGCGAGGACTTCGCCTGTACCACAAATTTCCTTAAAGTTACAGTTGCTCAAGGCTTCGTCCTTCAGCAAGGACTTCACCTCTACCACAACTTTCCTGAAAGTTGCAATCACTCAGAGCTACGTCCTTTAGCAATGACTTCGCCTCTACCACAACTTTCCTCAAAGTTGCAATCACTCAGGACTTCGTCCTTCAGCAAGGACTTCGCCTTACCAAATTTTCTTAAAGTTGAATCACTCAGGGCTTTATCCTTCAGCAAGGACTTTGCCTCTACCACAACTTTTCTTAAAGTTACAATCATCCTTCAGCACTCAGGGCTTCGTCCTTCAGCAAGGACTTCGCCTCTACCACAACTTCCTTAAAGTTGCAATCACTCAGGGCTTCATCCTTCAGCAAGGACTACGCCTCTACCCTAACTTTCCTTAAAGTTGCAATCACTCAGGGCTTTGTCCTTCAGCAAGGACAACACTCATCACTTCGTCCTCAGCAAGGACTTCGCTTTGCAACAGCATTTTCTCAAAGTTGCCAACACTCATCACCTCATCCTTCAACCAGGACGTCATTTCCGCACAACTATTCATCTTTTCTACAACGCAAACGCCCCATAAAATGACACGGTATAACCCTCTACAAAGTCCATGCATTATATAAATATTCATACACGGACTTGAGGGACTGTTGTTACGGGCCTTTAGGAGGCTCTCCACTTCGTCCATTCACCTCATCCACCACATGAACGAACTGATTGGCGTTGCCCATGTTGTAACTGAACTGAATTCATGTTAGATGAACTGATTTTATTTTGTCGAACTGAAGTGCTATCACCCACTTGGAAGAAGAGCTGAACTCATCCATCGTTCACGACGGACGCAATGGCCCGCACTTCGCATTCATTACACTTCACAATCCACCTCGCCACACCTCTACCAAGATCTTTTATGAAATCTTTCCAGTCAAATCACTGACTAATTGATGGGACTAGTGGCAGGGTACAAATGGTCAACTCAACTGCCATGTTAGAAACCATTTAATGACCGCCAACCTATGTATTGACAAATTGATGCCTATGAAAGGATGACCCATCTGGGATCTGAAGACACGTGTCCCCCCCCCCCCCCTGACGGTTCTCCTCTTCCTTTCTCTAGTATAAATATCCCCACACTATAATGGAAAGATGTTTCCATTCTATTCTTTGGAGGCCAGTCTTTTTAATTCTAAAAAACCTCTCACTATATTTACACACTCTCTCAACCACGTCCCGATGATCACTTCAGCGCTAGGCACCACTTTTCGATTGATTGAAATACTGACTTAACCGTCGGAGCGCTCGCTGCTGCTTCCAACCCTGTCGGAAAAGGCCACTAGTGATTAACAGCGTGTTACCATGTGCAGGGAATAACTGATGTGAAGATTTATTTTGTTGACCACGCGTATTGTTTTTCAACAACGCGTATTGTTTTTCAACAACTTGAGTGTGTGACAAATGACATTCCACAACTTGAGTGTGTGACAAATGACATTCCTAAATATAGAGATAGATAAAATGTTCACGAAAGGTGGTCTTTTTCTTGGTGGGTCGCATTGTCTGTAGTGGACCGGAGTTGTTTTCTATTGTAACGGTTTTCACTTTTCCTACATATTTTTAAATTTCCACCCGTATCCACAGTAGGACAAAAAAAATAAAAATATGCTTCCCTTCCAAGTTCCAAGATCGCCTAGCACAGTCCTTGATGGCCCAAGCTTTGTTCAGGCTTTAGCGTCACCCTTTAGCCACCCTTCAACTCACCACAACCCCACTTTGTACTTGCAATTAATACTTTAGTATCATATTATTGTTTAGATATCTCCGCCGTCTCTATTGGATCGTTGGACAGAATATCTATTTTTACTTCTACTTCTTGTAAAAGAGTTTGCTAAGAATGTTATCTCAATGTTCGTTTGATAGAAATTTTTTAAAAAGTCAAAAGTATAAGCTAAAAAGTTGCTTTCGAACATTTTGAATAATTTTTTAAAGTACTTTTTATGGCTAAAAGATCTCTTCGAAAAAGTCGGCCTAAAATAATTTTCTTAAAAAACCCTTCTACAAAAAGGAAAAACATTAGTGGATTCTTAGGTCACTTTTCTACGAAAATTCTTTTACCTAGACAAAGTACATTTAGAAAATTATTTAACTATATTCAAAAGCAATTTCTTAATCTTAAAAATAATTTAATTTTTTTCAAAAACCAGGTTCTACGTTCTAAAACGAGTCAACAAGTCCAGCCTAAATACTTGTAAACGAGACCAAGTCAATCTTGGCTTCTTTTAAAACCATGGCAAGGCCATTACCAAGTATCAGCATCCATAAACTGTCATCATTTTTGCCTGCGCCACTCATCTTCTTCATCATCATCCTAGTTTTAGTTCCGTCCATGTTTTCTCTTGCACCTTTTCTGTGTGGTTCTCACAAATCTATGAGAAACAATGAGGGGAGAAGAAGAAGTCTGAGATTGGGAGAGAAAAACGGGACAGTTAAAAGAATGAAAAGTGGCTTAAGCAGTAAAGCTCTTCTGATGGCTAAGATGCTTTCTTGGAGAAAAGAGCATGATGAAGAAGGAGGCCAAGAGGATATTATTTTCAGCGATGGCGATGAAGACGATGTTGTTTGGAAGAGAACGATTATTAAAGGTGGGAAGTGTCGTCCTTTGGATTTTTCGGGGAAAATTTTGTATGATTCTAATGGAAATCTCCTGCCAGATTCACCTCATCATTCAATTTAAGGCGATGAACACAAACCATGGTTTACTTGTTAATTAATGTAAGTTTTTCTTCTTATTTTGTGTGTTTGTTTTGAGTTTTGACGATAAGAAGGATATCAAAAGCAGAAAAAACTGTAAAAAGATGATCAGCAGCGTTGTAAAAAACAGAGATGACATAGATTTTGGTTAGCACACACTGATATGGATAGTCGATAAGGATAGAAGGCTCTAATCCATGAAGACGAGAGACGATTTAGTGGATCGAGGAAGGAGGAATTGAAGTCTGCTAGAGTAAGGCTAACCATTTATCGAAGTTTCAATAAATTCAAAAATGGTTCGACTTCACTTTGTACACAAGATTGTAATAATCCAATTGAACTTTTGAGTTCTATATCGATTCCACCTATATGAAAATGTTCCCTTCTTGTCAATCGGTTCTTGGTATATTACATTTACGAATTATAATGTACTCGACTATTAAGGTGCACATACGATTATTTGAAAATTAAAACTTGCCCGTTTGTGTTTTCCGTATAATTTTTAATATTGTTAAAACGTCAAAATATGAAACATCGCATCACATCGATAGAATAAAAGGAAAACGAGTGAACTTGGAATAAGATCATAACGTTAATTTTGAACAAATGAGTCTTTGTATCAAATATTTAGTAAAATTAATTTAGAACTATCCGATCATCTCCAATGGTAGTATAAAATTGGGTATAAATTAGTATCTCTAAAATTATTTTTTTATCCCGGTGAATCTAAATCCGAATTCTACTCCAATGAAAAGATTTAAATCCACATTTTGCCTCAGCAGATGTAGAAAAAAAACGTAAATTTATCTGTTTTTTACTGAGAAATGTAATTTACATTTCTTTTGCATCTCTTTATTAGAAAGATTTTCGATCACTTTGAAGATGTAAATCATAATTTAAATATATTTTACCTCGATCATTGCTGACTTACGATAACAAAATTAATTTTGAAAACCTACCGACGACCCGAGTCAATAAGTGGGTCAGTCAACGTTGTCGTACGACTTACTCCACCACACATACAATTGATGTAAGCATCAGTAGCAGTTGCCCACTGAATAAGTTGCTATGTGTGGACCATTTTAATTCTGTTTGACGTAGCTGTTATTAGTCCTGATTATCCTCATAGATATTTTTCAAAAAAATAAATTAAAAAAAGCATTACTTATTCTAAACTTATTTTTTACTTATAACAAAGTTTTTAAGCTTTGCTAAACATAGCTGGTTCAATAAAAATTCAAAAGAAGTGAATAAAGTTCCGAAAACGTTTTAAGTGTGTAGATATTTAGTGGATTTTGTTGAAAGTTAATGAAATGTATGCGATTAGAAGATTTTTTTAGATGACTTGAATCCATTACTTGAACGAAGTTAGATCTTGTGGAATCATATTGAATATTTGACATTATGGTTCCATGAAATGCGTGATTAAAATTAATTATTAAATTCGACTTAAATTTTTATCAACTTTTTTCATTAAATCAAATCGAGATGAAAGAATGTGTGCTACTCTTCTTTTTAAGGCGACCCTTTAAAGAGGAAAATTCAATCAAAGTTCAAAAGCCTAAACAAACAATTCGATTTATGTGAAACACAAATAAGAGATTGATTTCATTACTTATTCATTTCAAATGAGAAAATTCCACACATGTAAATATGAAAACATCAATGCACATAAAAGGTTTTGAGATCAAACGTTTGGGAATTTACTTAACATGCACAGCGAAAAATAAAATAATTTCAATTCCTAATAAGGATTTGCTTTATATTTAGATAGAAACTGTGATAAAAAATTATACATTTTATAAATTTTGCAAACTTCTTTGCTGATCTTGAAACACAAATAATTACGATCTGCAATCCACGGTTGTCCAATCGTTCAATATCAAATGAAAATCCACACAGAAACAAGAAGGAAAGATTATGATTTCTCTTTTCTTATGCTAGCAAGAATATGAATTATATTATATTCTTTATGGGATTCTAATAGCTTATTAATATAAGTTCAAGTGAATTTGACTCGTCTCTTAAACTTAACCCGGTCCAATATTTAATTAATTAAATTTTGTCCATGAATTAACTAATTCAACTAATTAATTCGAGTCTATTAACAAGCAACCAAATTAATTAATTATCTAATGCTTGTTAATTAATTAATTGGTGAATCACATTTTTCTAGTTATTCTTTTGTGTGTGATTTATTAGATTCCCGATTACGATACCTAATAACATGAATATTGTTTTGATCTAATCAAGATCAATAAATTAAAATACCATATTTTAATTTATTAGAAATTTACATCCGTTGTCCCAAATTGACACCTAGGAATGTATTAGGGTAATACACGTGACGGAAAATATCACGCGGTATGACAAAATCAAACTCGTTCGTTAACCATGAAACTATAATCATTTCGTCAATATGATCTGATCATTGCGAGATATGAATATGTGTCAATCTCAATTATCGATCATATCTTTTATCCCACTATTAAATCAATATAAGCCGAAAACTCCTTTTCGATTTAAAAATACACCTTGACCAAGGATTCATTATCAAGTTAACTAAATGAAATGTAGATCATAGTCTCTTACAGTTTAAGAGTGATGAATTCTTCATTGATCATTCACAACTGTCGTATGATTCAGGCACTATAATGACCTGAAGTTAAATGACCAATTCTACTACTGAACGTTAGAGATTAAACTGATACTCAAATAGTTATCCATGTGGAATCTCCCCAACGGGTCTCCAATGTTTTGTTGTATAACAAAACATCAACATGTTCAATTAAGCGTCACCACACTTTAACTTGTGAGATCACCTACTTACTTCACAAGTAAAAAATGTCACATGTGACGATGGTCTATCCATAATTACAATGATGATTTAAGATTCAATCATACTGTAATTTGTATCTAATAATTACAACTCCTTGTGATTAACAAATTATTAAAACTTAAATATAATGACTCTATTAATATAATTTATTAGAATGGTAATTCAAATACACAATAGATCTTGCCAAAATGAAATGCATCAATTATATATTAAAAATGTTTATGTCCAAAATTGATTGGATATAGCGCATAACACTTGCACAAACCCAATACGAATAATGGGCAATTTATTCTCAATTGTACAACTTGCAAAGATTAACACTCATAACGATTCAATAGATGTCGAATGAAGTCTCAAATAGGAGTGTTAAATGGATCGAGTCAAGCGGTCATGTGAACCGGCTCACACTCATCAAGTCTACTCGCCTCTTGGAAGTTAAGCTCGATTCATTTAATGAGCTTGCCCTTTAGCGGCTCATAGCCAAGCCAACTCGTGGATCAGTATTTTTTTCTTCTTTCTTTTTGTTAGGTTTTTATCTGTAATTGACAATTACGTAAATAAAAAGGAATAAAGTTTAAATGTTGTAAAAAGTCAAGGAGTAATGTGCAATTTGTCAAAAGTAAGATTTTTAGGTTTAGGATTCGAGAATGGGAAAAGAAGGAAACAAACAGCACGAATTGTAGTCATGAGATCAGATAGTATGTGTCGTCCAGTCGGTAGACTGTAAGTTAAAGAATTGTTTATAGTGGATTGTTGACTGACAATGTGCTCAGAGTTTTTATCCAGTTGGGTAGGGCTGCACAAAAAAACTGCGAAATCGCAAATAGAATCGAAACCGTTGGTTTGGGTCCATGTGGACCCACGATTTTTTCCTTTCAAATCGAACCAAACCATTTTGTTTAGGTTTCAAAATTAAAAAAAAAATAAAAAAAAACCGAACTGCATTTTTTTAAAATTTTAAAATATTTTTATTAAATTATAAATTCTCATATATAAATTTTATTAAAGTATAGTTTTTAGAATTTAAAGTATACTTTTTTGGAGGGTACAAATTTAATCAACCTAACTCATGCATAACAAATTTACCCTTGCTTTATTGAAAATCCACGAGTGGTCGGATTCTTGACCCCTTTAGGAGTTCATTGAGTGGAAACATGGATGATGTCTTAATATGCACGAAAGATTGGTTGCATAGCAGCAATGAACCTATAGTGCTTCGTCAATATTTGGATAAGGTGGAAGTATTTGATGACTTTGAGAAAGCTGTGGAATGGGACATTTATTTTCTATTATCAATTTTGATATTTTATGTATATTATTTCTTAGTTGCTTGCTAATATCATTAATAAGAACTGATAAATATCTTGATATTTGCATATCATACAGAAGCCGAATCATATGTTACAATATGGGATGTTGTTCCAATTTTTATCAAATGAGGGTTAGTAATCTTGTACTTATCCTGATATTATTACTTTTAAAATCTAGAGTGCTTGTTGCTAGATACTAATTTGATACTATTTTTTGTCTTTTTGTTTATATATCGAATTTTAAATGAATGTGAATGTAATTTAATATTTAATATTATTAGTTCTTGTTTAAATATATATGTTAACTTGTTTTAAACATATAACTATAATGTTGATAAGTAAGCCGCAGATTAAAACCAAACCAAACCATAAATAATGGTTTGGTTTGAAAAAATTTCAAACCACATGAAATGGTTTGAGTTGAAAATATAACACAAATTGCCCAAATCAAACCGTGTTCACCTTTGCAGTTGGGTTTCTCCGTGATTATTCTTGTGTTTATTTATTGCTTATTTTATATGCGGTATTTAAATATATGAAAAATTGATTTGCATGTTTAACCATCTAGAATAATAATTAAATTAGTAACTTGTTGCTATTTACTTCTTAAGTTTTTTAAAATTCCGTATTATTACATATTCACCCCATCTAGGTATTGTTAGGGTCGAACTATGTAATTCTCGTTTGGTATCAGAGCCTTAATTTAATTCCTGGCCCTTATTAATTTCTAGATAAGTCAGTAATTATACATGCCTCCTTTTTTTTACGAAAGCAACTATACTTATTGGAAAGTTCGAATGAGAGTTTTTTTTTAAATTTTTGGATGAGCGTTCAAATTGGGTGGACTCCACCTGCAACTACTGTTGCTAGTATAGTCTTACCTATTGATATTTCACTGTGGACTAAAACGAATTTAGATGAGTGTAACTGTAATAGCAAAGCCTTACATGCCCTGTTCATAGCTGTGTCTGCGGAAGAGTTTTAGGAGATTGTTGATGTGTGAGACTGCTAAAGAAGTTTGGGACATTTTAGAAACCACACACGAGGGAACTAAAATTGTGAAAAATTTTAAACTGTAGATGTTAATCTCTAGGTTTAAAGAAATTAGGATGGCATATGATGAATCATTTGATGATTTTTATGCTAAGCTTAATGATATAGTCAATTCGAGTTTCAACCCAGGCGAAAGGATCCCAGAGTCCAAGATCACTAGAAAAGTTTTTAGATCCTTACCTAAAAGGTTTGTGCCTAAAGTCATCGCAATTGAAGAAAGTAAGGACCTAGATGCGATAAAAATCGAGGAACTCATAGGATCCCTTCAAACTTATAAACTCAATGTTTCTCAACCTAAAAAGGTTAAATTCATTGCCATGAATACTATTAGAAAAGAAGAAAGTGAGTCAATTGATACTAAGATTCTTAGGGACGACGAAATAACTTATGTCATTAAAACAATTCAGAAGGTGATTAGGAATAGGAGAAAGCCCCAAGAACGGAAAAATGAAGTCCCGAATAAATTCTCAAAAGATAGACATGAGAAAAACAACTCCAGGACTCCGATTAAGAAAACTCAATTTGTTAGATGCCATGAGTGTCGGGGTTATGGTCACCATAGGAATGAATGTCCTAATTTGAGGAAGAGTTCGAATAAAGAACGACGTAAGGCGTTCGCATTGACCTTGAGTGATGAGGAATTAGATTCGAGTAATAGCGATACATCTAGTAGTATGGATGAACAAGTTTCATGGCATTCACTTCTATTGCTACGATAGAGTCTGATAAAGAGATTGATAAGGTTGAAAGTGATGAACAGAGTAAAAAATCGGAAGAAGAGTTAGAAGATGAACCTGATATTCATGAATCTTATCGTGACTTATTTGAGAAGAGTCTTAAATAAAAAAAGGTCAATAAAGTTGGGTTGAAAAAGATTAATGAGCTTGAAAGAGAGAAAGAAAAACTCTTAGGTGACCTTCAGGACTCTAACAAAAACCTAGGTAAGTGATCATGCTCTTAAAGGTAAGAGCATTCGTATTTCGCCGTAATTCGGTTCTTAGATGCATGCATTTATAGTTCATTGAGTCCATTCATTCTTGCATGCATCTCACTTGCTTGTGTTTTTGTCTTTATTTTGTTTTGTGCTTTTGTTTGTTTTGGTATTATTTATATTAAAAAAATATTGTTTTTGGGCTCTAGACACTTATTGGCGCGCTGAAACATATCATTTGTGACCAAGTATGTATTTATCTATTCTACACTGTCATTTTCATTACTTGGTTCAGTTTAATGTGGAGTATTGAGTATATGTTTCTTCATGCACCATCTGCACTGCATACACTGTGATCTTGTGAGTGAATCTAGACCGCTTGTGTGAGATTTAGGATGGCTGTGATATGTTGGTAATGTGATCTTGAACGTAAATTGACTAATATTTAGATGACCTCAGCTCACGATAAATCTCCCTGTATTATTTAATAATAAAAAAAGGTTTTGGTTCATCTTATATTTTTGTTCGAAACTTATTTGACTCGAGTAATTAAGCTATGGGGGTTTCTCATAACTTTGTGTCTATGGTCAACTGGTTTGGGTTAACCGACCTAAAGCTCGTTACAGGGGTCAATTTAGTCGCTTAATGAACAAGAGTCTGCACATAAAATGCAATATATGAGAAAAACGAAATAAAAAATTATATGTTCAAATTCAGGGAGAGAAAAGAAGAATATTTATGTGATTGAGCTCATTTTCATGTCATAAAAGTCTTTTGAGTTTGACTTTCATTAGTAAGGAAAATACTTACTTAACATTGATATTCACATGTTCTTTCTCAAGAATGTTAGGTTTGTAATTATATTCAAGAGAAAATAGTGGCAATTTACATGCATAAGTCACTTATACAATTTACTCCATTTTGAACGTAATTAAGTATGTGGGAAAGTTTTTATTCATAATGCTCTACTTGTGAATAATGCAATGGTTGAAGTTCATGAGGTCAAGAGCTTAATTTGCTTAATTTAAATATTGTTGAAAAAAATGCTATTTTTCTTTATTTTAAAAAATTCAGTGCTATTTTGTCAACAAGTTTTCGCTAGACTGTCGCCTCGCCTTCGCTCGATCGACGTTTTGTCCGGAAAATTTTTAATTCGTTTTTAAAGACTTTTTGCCTGGTCCATTCATTCCATAACCTACTTATATATATCCTAAAGCCACACAACGTATTTTACAGGATTGAACATTGAGAGAAACATATACTGTGAGATCTTCTTCATATATTTGACTTCAACTTTCGTCCTATAATTGGCTTTTGGTGAGAGAAACATCAGATACACAATTCAAATACCAAACTGCTGTTTCTTCCATATTTGTTAGAGTTGCTGAAGATCAAGGGAATGTGACTGGAGTTCTAATTGGTGAAGAACGCGGTGTTCTTCGTGCATCCACAAGAGATAGACGATTCCACAAGATTAGAAGTTGTTGTAGGATAGCAGAATCCAGGAGAGTTTTGGAAATTGCAATTGGAAATTAGTGTATGAGCACAAAATCCAGGAGAGCTGTAGGAATTGTAATCAGAAGATCAGATAGTACGCGTCGTCATCTAGTTTGATAGATTGTAAGTTAAAAACTCGTGTATAGTGGATTGTTGACTGTAAGTTATAATTTTCTATTTCAATGGATAATATATCTAAAATTAGAAATCTTACTGTGTCGTTGCTCATCTTATGCTAAGAAGGCTCTTTTACCAAATTAGTTGCAAAGAAATCGATTTGTGCACCAACCACATGTATCTTCAAGACCAAACTATATTTTCATTTTGTCTTCGTGTGCATATATATACACGCACACACTTGAAGTTCGATAAGATATTTTCATTGGGAAGGAGAAAAATCGAAGAAAAACTGAGCAATTTTGCCATAAATTTTATCTTATAGAATAGGGCCAGTGACAAATAAGGACGTCAACTACCTACCTAATACTAGTGGGTACTTACAAGTTACTCATGAGTTGGAGTGGAAGAATTGATATATATGCAATCGATAGTCATAACAAGTTGTGGCCTATATAATTATTTCTATAATCAGATTCAATTGTTAATTGTCCCTATAACAAAATAAAATCGATTAACCATTTTAAAGAAATTAAAATTACATCTTCTTTTCATTTCCGTTTTCGTAGAAGAAGGTCTTATACGCTTTTTCTGAGACCTCGAAAATGGACAAATTCACTTGCTTAAGCATATTCAAGATTCGTCACTACAAAACTAGGAAAACATGTATATATTGATGATTCAATATTTTTTTCCCAACAAAGTTTGGTACACATATTGCACTTGTATTAATATTATTTACGTTTCAATATGTAAAAAAAATACTCACATGTAATATTTTAGAACCGTGCTATTTTGCCCGGGAAAGGGGCGCCCGGGTCAAACCCTGGGGACCCGGGCGCCCCCTATTGGTGGGGGTCTGACAGTCAGACCCCCACCAATAGGGGGCGCCCGGGTTTGACCCGGGCTTTGCCCAATACTTTACTAGAAAGAACGCTTCTGGGGATTGGAAAAATGGCATGCCCTCGATTAGTCAGGGAATGCTACTTATTTTTATTTTATTTTATTCTATTAAATAATTTGAATCATATATAAAAAATTATTAATTAAATAAATGAATAAGTAATTGAAGAAAATGGGATATCAAGTCGTACCCTTCTCCACAAGATGAGAGAGGGAAAAGTGCTTGTCATTCCTAACTTTTTCTCCCTCTTTATCTTCTCCATTGCCTTGTCAAAAGGTAAAGGCCAGGGGCGGATGTCAGGGGAACTGGGCCGGGCTGTAGCCCACCCATTTAGTTTTTCGAGTGTTAAAAAAAAATAAAAATAAAAATATTATGTGTAATTTTTATTTTTTAAAATATTAATCCAGCTTGAAATTTTCTTTAATTCGATCCTGAATCAGCCACTGGTAAAGACAATTATGCTTAACAAATGGCTCAACATGCAAAAGTTGAAAACATTATAGAGTAATGTAGTTGAACAAGGAAATAGCTCAAAAACAGAGATACCAGAAACTGCAAACTACTCAAGCTTTACAATCTTCTACAGTTCTTTAAAGAAGAAAAAGAAACATGCAAAAAATCCCGTGTGTGTGTGTGCAATTGATCAACTAAACATGTTCTTATTCTCTGATCTTTTTGCTTGAATTCAGCAAACAAAGATCAATAATTTTCTCAGCCATTTCTTTTTCATCTTTGCTCTCTTCTATCAACTTTTCTATTTCAGCCTTCGGTAGCCTCATCTTCACCCGAACAGACCCCGACCCTGCACCAAGAGGCTCTGAAATTGATCGTCGTCTTAACGCGATCCACTCCTTCGCGTCCATATGCACAGCAGATCTTGATCTTCTCGGTGTCTTTTCCTCACGCAGCTTAGGCAATTCTACTAGAAAATAAATTTTCTTGGCCTTCAACTCCTCTTCAGGCTCTAATGGCTCAGCCCTAATCCCATACTTCTTTACTGCCTCTGGTTCCAATAACACATGGCCAGGAAAATGTTTGAGCACATCCTGAGTTATTGCTGGTAGTCTTACCTTGAAAACTTCACCATTAATCTTCATTATTTTAGCTTTATTTCTTCCTCCTATATTATTCCCCATCTTTCAGTTCAAGTGTATTTTTTGATCAAGAATGTGTGGATAATGGAGAGTGGGAATAAGCAACTTTTTCTAACTTTTTAATGTTGCCTTATCAAGAAAGAAATGGCTAATGTTACTTGTGCGCATCTTATTTCTTAGAAAAAAAGAATCTGTGGATGGTGGGACTATTATCAATAAGTAGATATGGGTGGAATGTGAATTGTAGGGCTTACTTGTTTACTAATAGGCATGCTTTTGCAAGATTCCAACTGTTCACCATGTATCAGCGAAGACAAGTAGAGGGAAAAAAAAAAAAAGGTAATGAAGTTTTATTTTGAATAAAGAAATGAAAACCCCTCCTGGGCCAGGCTCAAAGCCCGGCCCCAGCCCCCCCTCCAATAGGGGGGCGCCACATAGGCGCCCTATCCTTGGGCCTGGCTTTGGGTCTGGCCCAGTAGCAGGGCTCTAAAAAAAATAACATAAATGAATTTACAGAGTCGTAAAACGAACTATAAAGATTCGAAAGAATTGGGTGTAATGGGATAAATCCCACGATGAAAAAATATAAAAATATGAATCAATATGTAAGAGTCCAGACTACTCGTGTTAATAAGGTTTTAACCCTTCAAAATGAAATCTCAAGTTTTTATATGATATTAGAGTTCATTAAGTTTAAACGAGCAGTGCCGTCAGTTTATAGCTTAAACGAGCCATTGAATTTCAAAATTATATTCTCCAAGGAGCCTCCATTGAATGTTACTTTTGACTTTTTGATGCAATTGATCGCCAAGTTTTTAAGTGATCCAATTACTGAAAATTCCAGTTGGGGAGAAAGTTGGATGACCTTTTATAGAATAATTAACCTTTGGAATTGGATTACAACATAAAACTAGTGTTCGATATCATCATTCATTCATGACATTGGGAATCATTAATTTAATAATTGTTCACCAAAAAATCGAGGGAAAATCACCATAAGATTGATACTTGTTTCTGAACAACAGTTACTAGAATGGACACTGTTCAATTGCAAAAAATCGAGGCATCCACAATGCAATTTTTTCTCTACTTATGGTCTGTATCCCACTAGATACCCAAGCCCTCAATTCATTTGATGTTGATTTGTTGTTTATTGTTTCTTGAATCCTTGAGTTCCACATGTGCGTTTGTGGAGGTAATCCAAGAATATTTTTGAATCAATCTTGAATTTTGATATTTCCCGTCTCTTTGGGTATTTTTGTCATTTTGTCTCGTCTAAGTTCAAAGCGGGTATCCTACCCTCTTTATCGTCCGTTTATTTTATGCATCTTTTATTTTTGTTATATAAAAACTTAAATTTAAAATTAGCTTTAAATGGAGCGGGTAGCGGGGCGAGAATTATGTTTCTCATACCTGCTTTGGGAAATGATCCCCGCTGCGTCCCCATCTCATTTATTCAGTTAGGCGGGTTATCCTCATCCCTTTCAAGGCGAGGTCTTGTGAATATCGGGTTAAACGTGTTTTTTTGCTATCATCAATAGGGGAATGGGAGTTGGGTGGAGATGTGGTTTTGCTTTTTTGTTTTTTGTTTTAATTTTTTATTCAATATGGAAAATGTATTATATTTAAAATGTCATTGCTTTATTTGGAAAAAATTATTAATTTTTAATTTCTGGGGTCAAACTAACAGAACCGGTCATTTTGGACTTACGCTACAAATTTTTTAAAGACTTGGTACCTACGGTGGTACAAATAAGAATTTTGGGTCAAGTCTGCTACTAAATGAAATGTTTGATACATTGGCTGCAATTCTCCCTAAATTTTATTGAAATGGTACTTCAATTTCCTCATCATTTGTAGTTGGGTTTGACTTGTTTAGTTTTTAATCTGGGTTGGGTTACAAGGTATTTGGATTGGGTTTGATGGAGTTTGCATTGGGATTTTCTTGTTGGGTTTGAAGGAGTATACATTGGGATTGTCTTGTTTATTCGGATTTATATTTGGATTACGTTTCAAAGAGTTTGGATTGGGTTTTGGTTGTTGGGCTTGGAGATATCTATTCTGCTTCGAAATTGAGTTTGGATTATATTCTCCCTCGTCGTTCATCTACTCGGTGCTGAAAAAAGATTAAATTTAAACGATATAAGAGCACACAAAATCTTGAATTTAAGTCTTGCAACGACCATATATTAAAAATTGTGCATGTGTAAGACTTTAATGAAAAAAAAAAATGAATCTTACCTACACGCCGCATGTTGAAGATAATGCGACATTAACTAAACATTTGATGTTGTATATGCTCATTCTTGCTCTACTATTGAGGTTCAAGTACGTCTCACTCAAATTTTACTGTTTTTCTCTATTTGTACGTGCACCCGCAGTCAAATTAAATGTTCCCTCTTAAATTTTATGTACTATACTTTTCGGTATTAATAAATTCTCCATACTCATGCTTCTTGCCAAAAAAAAAAAAAATCATCTATTTTGTTGGTGTGAACGAGTAAAATTTTGTGGACTCAGCCCTACGGAATTAAAAATACATCATTAACGTATAAGTTAATTATGTGAAAAATGAATTTTTAGAAGAACCTGTATGAGTTCACGTGAAAAATTATTTTACTGGGAGAATGCGCGTAAAAATTTAATTTAAGAAAAAAATGAGCTTTAAAATACGTCTACCAAACAGGCGTAAAATAGTGTTGGTCAAATGCTTCATCTTTAAATTTGGGACTGGAAACAAGAATCTAATTCTACAGCCACGAGTTGGTAGCTTAATTTTGAGTCTTTCTCCTATTGCTATATTTTTGCTGATTTGAACCCCTCTCCACTAATCGCCTCTACTTTTTTATCAAGAAAAAGAATGATTTGCACTTTTATGATTATTATACAATAGCTAAAGATTGGACAAACATAACAAATCGGTCAAATACTTTAATATAGAAGATGATAACTTTTTTTTTTATTATTTTCTTTTTTGAAAGACTTTCTTACGAGTTAAAGCGATCAATAATCGAATTTGAAATTTTTGGTTTGAAAGACCTACTTTAAACATCATACCGTTGAAAAAGAGAAGGATTTCGTCAATTTGTCACCTTTACCATTACCAGCAGTGTTCACACTTTAAATTCATTTTCAATTATGCACTCTTTTAATAAAATAATTTTGCATTGAATCCAATTTTTTCCTACTTAGTCACACATTCTCCAAAAAAAATGAAAAAAAAAAATAATAATTAAAAAAAAATCTTGAAGGCATTGAAAGTACAAAGTATAACAAAAATGTATTTAAATAGAAGTATGTTGTGTACATTGTCATATGTAACTTGAAAGAAAAAATAAATTAATGGTAAAGAACGAAAAGATCAAAATGTTTGAACGTTGACATAAAGGTTATTAGAAATTTAATCCAAAAAGATAGTAGGAGGTCCACAATAAAATATTGTACTCTGGATTTCATTTGAATTATGGTCTCCTCTCTCCAATACATGCTTTAATTCACTAGTACAACATTTTCACGTTTGAGTTATAATTACACATTACTCGATAATATAAACCCCTTTTTGATTATGATATAAATCACCAATTTGATAGTTTGAAAGTGAGAATTTAAATTAAAAAATTATGTCCAAAAAAAAAATCCGTGACAATCCATCATTCATTCTTCCTTCCATTACTCATTCTACCGAGGGATGACAAAAAAATCCGACAAACCCGGTACCCGCGGGGCGGGGATTACCCGCTTAATCGAGTATTCGGAGAGGGGAGGGGAGGGGATGGGTAATGAGTGCCCCACCCCATTTAATTTAATTTTTTTTAAGAATTCATTACTTTGGAAATTTTCATTAATTTTAATAGAAAATGTGAACTAAAATTATTTATCTCAATCTAATAAATTAAGGAAATAAAATAAATTATCAAAAACTAAAAATAAAAAAAAAAATTTAAATGGAGTGATAAACGGGGCAAGGGCCCCACCCCGCCTTAAATGGGTAACGAGGCGGGGGAGGTCTCCCTGTTCCGTTGCCATCCCTAATTCTGCCAT
Source organism: Fraxinus excelsior (assembly GCA_019097785.1). Taxonomy (NCBI): domain Eukaryota; kingdom Viridiplantae; phylum Streptophyta; class Magnoliopsida; order Lamiales; family Oleaceae; genus Fraxinus; species Fraxinus excelsior. Next base: position 24,508,242 of record CM032638.1, read on the forward strand.
TGACTTGGCCTCCATAATGACCATTTTACTACCGGCAATGTTTTCATCAAACCCTAGTACGTCGTAATATGTAAGTAAATTGATTTTTTCACTTGGTCCTGGACGAAGGGCAAAATCGTTTTAGACACAACTATTGCATAATGAGACGTAGGGACAGATCCAGCACTTGATGAGTAGACACGATTGCCTTTGCTGGATCCACCGGAAAAGAAGATTAATTAAGATTTACGTAATTGTACAACATTTATCGAAATGACGTGTTAAACGGAAGAGTGTTTGCCTTTTCATATGAGATACCCATTGATTCCCTTCCTACAACATTACATCTTTTAATTTTTAACACCGTAAATAATAACTAAATATTAAGTAATAATTTTGCCAATGTTCAATAGAAAGGAGTGTAGCTCATATGTTAGAGGAGTCATGGTATGTGAGAGTATGGAGTTCAATTCTATGCACTTTCACTTTTTTTTAATACAATAAATAATAACTAAACAATTATATATTATTAGTTTTCGTTTTCAAAATAATTTATTTAAAAATTTATCGACTCAAATTATTACTCCATAATATATACTTTTATTGTTTGATTTTATCTATTTATTTTATAAACTTCAAATTTGGACAATTTAAGTACTGTTTTTTTATTATTTTAAGAGTTTGAAAAACAATTTTTTTCTCTTGTGGTAATAAATAGTTCTAGTTATAAAAATCATTGTTTTCAAAATTTTGCAATAACCTTCTACTAAACTTGGAACTTGTCTTTACCATTTTAATCATGCTTTACATATAAACCGTTTCATTTAAATTTTTAAAAAAAACTTGAAACTCAATTATACACATATGATTGAAAAATGTATTTTTTTTCTTATTATTTTATATCGTATTGGATTATATTTTCAAATATATATGACTACGTCTCAGTGTATGTTTATACTGAATGAAAATTTTAAAATATTATTTAATTACATATTAATAAACAATCTTGCTATTGCGGTCATCAACGACCATCCTAGCTAACTTAAAATTTTGGATCTACCACAGATGAGACGGGATGAAAGATATTCACTTTGCCATAATTGGTCGGCCAAGAACTTATACTTAAAAACCGACTTACAAAAATTGGAATAAGACAAAGGCTAAATACGAAAGAAAGAAACTTCAACATAGTTTAGTAACAATATCGCCCAATCCCGTTTAATAATACATAACAAACATGCACCATACATCTAAAATCATTCAAGAAAAATGTAGAAGGGAAAAAAAAAAAAATCAACCTCGATCTTTCACATAACAGCACAAGCATTGGGATTATCCTCGCTGAAGAAATGTGTGATTCGTTCTTCAGCAGCATTAGTAGTAGAAGGAAGTGACTGTGCAACATTTTTCACAAATCCAGGAGGTGCCTTTTTATCATAAGCTTGTGATGTATAAGAATAATGAACGACGTTGTGAGGGATATATGGCCAAAATTCAGCTCCTTTCCCAGTGTCCTTCACTTTCTTTAACACTCTGTTCGGATCGACATAGCCATTAACTGTTACGCGGCTTTGCTTTCGGTTAATCTCCACACTTTTCACCCCTAAATCATCAATGGCAGCATGAGAGAGATGTAAATTTATGCAATAAAATCATCATAATTTTAATGAATTGTGTTATATACATGTACATAGCTTTAGTCCCTATTTGGTTTAGCTAAAAAAGTTGATAAAAATCTACATTTAAGTCGACAATAAATTTAAGTCACACACTTTACAAAACCCACAATTTTTATTAAAGTTCGCTAAAAATATATTTTTTATAAAATCAAACAGAAGCTTAAGTATACAAGTATTCTATGTATGTACGGATAAAACATGAATATTACAAATGAAACGAGTAGCCGCATAATACTTTCATCCAATATTTATTGAACTATTCTAAAAGTGTAGTAAGATTAGTTATACCTAGATATAAAGAGGACTCCTTTGCTTTATGCATCTTTACTTTTAAAATATTCTTCTTGTCTTCATTGATATGTGTGGCCTCCCTTTGGCAAATTTTTTAAATAATTTATAAATTCTAAAATTTCGTCTCACGTACATATTCTAATAGATTCGCAAGTGCTATCTACGACTCATTTTATATCTATCTATAAATTGAACCCCAAACGGAGGCGTATACATGCATGGAAGTTCAACATTTAGCAAATTTTAGATTTCGCGTATAAGACAGTGTACGTGTACTTGAATTAAAATTAATTTCAACAAAGTTCAACAGACATTTCATGGGATCCACCAAATTTTATCAACTTTATTTATTAAAAATCTATATCAAACCGGCACTAAAACTGACTTTTAATGAGTAACTTCCTCTTATAAGTTATGCACATCAATTTTCCCACACGCTGTGAGACATATAATATGGTCTGATGAGAGCAAGGAGAAGAGCTTTAAATGGTAAAAGAAGAAGCTTATAAAGAACCTTCCATGTATTTAACCGCATTCCTCACTCTTCTCTCGCATCCGTCGCAATCCATTTTCACTTTAATCTCGACTGTCTGAGAAGGAAAAGAAAAATTAAACTCCTATCAGTATGAGATGAAAACAAATCAAGAAAACCAAATTTGACACACATACATATATGCATACACACCTGCATTGATCTCCTTTTGCTTCTGCTTCTCTCAACAGTGCAAAAGCTTGCAAGATAGTCAAGAGCACCCATTTTTGTTTCTTTTGACACAAAGCAAAGGAGGAGGAGTTGATATTTATACATGAAGTTTGTGGGGACTTGAAAAAAGACATGCATGTGAGTTAAGATGTTGCTTTGTCGATGTTCGTTTGACAAAGCTCAAGTTTTTGAACAGATTTTATAAAAGTTGATGTAATATGTGATTGAAAGTCGATAAAAATTGTGGATCTCATGAAATGCTTGATTAAATTTGAAGTTTGATCGGTTGAAAAATTAATAATATTTTGAAAAAAAAAAAAATCTATCAAACAAATGCTTTGTATTGATTGCATACAACTTAGCCCTTGTTTGAGCTCCATTTTTAGAGGAAAATAGATTTTATAGTAGTGATTTTATGAAGAATGTGTAATTGAAATGCAGGAAACATTTTTGAGTTTACGTGTAAAATTATCGTATAAAAACGATGTGTGGTTGAAAATTAATTTGAGGAAAAATGGATTTTTGAAAGGGCTCAAACAAAGCAGCTAACAACCTAAATATATGTTTTCAATTTTCAGATTCGTGTGATCGTAAAATCATTATTGGGTTACAATTAATGTTTTTGGATTTATTTGGTACTAAATGAGAAAATTTGTAAAGTAGCTTTGTGTTTGCTTTCATTATCGTTCAATGGGTGTGGCTTTGCTTTTGAATAATTTAGAATATAATATCATGATAATTGCTTCTGTTGCTAGATTCTGTCGTTAATAAGACCACAACTCGCTTTTTTTTTTGTAACTTTACTATTTTGATTCAATACCCAACTTGTGAGTAGCTAATTAAAAGTTTCAACATTGCATGCTGCTTCTTACCCAACAAAAAGAATGTAAAATGATTAGTGCCCGTTTGGATTTCATTATAATCTCCTTATAATTTAAAAGCCTTAATATTTAAGGTCGGGGGATCTCTACGATAATTGCACGGGTTGCCTAGTTGCTGCCATGGCATGTCACAAATTTCGTTAATTGATTCTTACGCAATGGGAAAGCAAAAAAATCCATTAAGTAATGTAATTGTATCGCATATATCTTGATATACAATCTGATCGCCAATTCATTTAGATCAATAATCAGATAAAATACACACTCAAGTCCGTGCTCATGTTGACCGGTGCTGGCTGCCGATCAAGATGCAACCACGGTTTCCAAACTCAAACCCAAGCCTTCGGATTAATAAATCCAATCATGTTCTTTTTTTCCCAATCAAACTTGGGAAATGAAGATTTCTTTTATTTTTTAAAATTATTTTCTTCTATTTTATCTCTCCCATCTATTGTTGCATACACCCTCTTTTGTTTGCCATTGTTTGTTAACACTAATATTCCCCTGTTTTATTATTAGCATTGGATTCTTCTTGTAATAAGATTGCAAGACTTGGTTGAGAATCATTTTAAGTGAATTAAAAAAAAAAAGACCTTTTTGCGGATCATTTTTTAAAAACATTTTTCCGTACTTGGTATCCAATATGAGTACTTTAGAACGCGTTTGTTGTGATTGTATCATATTTACATTTTATTTTATTTTTATTTTGAGAATTATTAATTTTCTTACTTTTAAATTAAAAAGGTACTTATTTCGACTATAATATTGAAGTTACTTTTAAAATAAATAATTTACTTATTTCTAAAGATAATCAGCACATAACACCCCCCACCTTTCACTATTTCTAAGGCATGAACATTATATGCTAATTACCCTTTTAATCATTTATTTGAAACTCATTTGCATTTTTAAAAAAATTTGGGACTATGGTTACAGTTAGTTTTTTCTTTTTCTTTTTATTTTATTTAAAGGTAAAGGTATACTCATTTCACAATTTTCAATTGAGAAAATGGATGAAAATAACATCTTACGCAATGAAATGTCAAAAAATGAAAGATAACGATGTTTTGTACAATAATTGTGAAAGATTGGGAAATTATGTGTTAAGTACCCTATTTCTAAATGGAAAATTCTGTGTAACTAATAATTTAAGGGTTACAAACACAATTTATGTGGCGTTATTTAACATATCACTTAGAGTCACCTAAATTGTGTTTGTAATCTCACTGGAGATGAATAACATTATTCAATAATTTACCTAATTTTTTATCGAATTGACAAGTAGCACCCCCTAATAGGGAGTAGTCACTTGTCAATTCGGTAATCCATTAAGTAAATTATTAGGTACGTGTAGCTTGGTCCATTCTAAATATGCTTGCAAGTATTCTTTAATGCCAAACTAGCACTTAGTATTGATCTTTCCAAATGTACACAATCACAAGGTTAAAAACCTGGTTGGTCCGTGACCTTCCACATTTTTTATCCAGTCAATTAATTCGACTTATCTTAGTCCAAACTAACGACAATGCTAATTAAGTTCACATAATACCTACGTGGCCTAATCGATTTGACCAAGTTTACAGAAAGAGATCGCATCTACACGATTTCATAGCTAAAAAGGACAGGGTTCACTACTAGAAAGGGAGGCAACAAGGACCCTTTCACCTAAGTTCTAACATGGCAGGCCAACACACAGGCTGCAATTATCTACCCCTTTCCTAATCCTAAATGTAGCAAATAGATTGTCATTTCCATTTAAAAATCAGCCTTAAAATGTCACAATGACAAAAAAATAAATAAATGCTAAAACCACAGACCAAGGGTAAGAAATGCTAAAACCAAATTTCCAATTGTAGAATTGATAATCCCACAACCTAAACCAGTCTTAAATGCTTAATCAAACCACCAGACGCCTATATCAACAATGCCTGTGTAGCATAGGGTAGGAATGGGTAAACTGAACCAAGTCCATAAGATGGGAACATTAATTTGTTAGAAATGTGTAATATGCTAGAATTGTTGAGTCACATTTATAATACAAAAGGAGAGAAAGGAGCAAACTGTACCACGATTATGAATATATGGTGTAAACAAGACACTAGGAAGGCACTCCCTAGATTAAAGTGCTCGAAAACTGTCTGCCTTATCAAGTCTAGAAGTCCCTGAGCTTGACGATTCTCCCATTACATCAGCAGCAGCAGCAGCAACTTGGTATGATTCCCTTTTTAAATAAGTCGGCGACCCAGATATTTCCTAACAAGATTGCAGAAAAAAATTCAAAGAGATCAGTAGCAAATATCTTTGGGTTCTATCTTCTTTCACTTCCTTGGTTGGTCAGAGTGCAAAACTTAATCCCATGCCAAACCTAGAAGGAGAGACAAATTCGGCCTAACAGATTGCACAAAAATTAAATGAATTTAATTTCATTCACTTTTCAGATGGGAGAGAGATAAAGCCTACTTAGCAGATTGTACAAGGTAACTCATTTAGAAGCTTTACTTTTTAATTGGAAAACAAGTTCCCCGCTGACAGACACAATACTTACTACATATATTGCAACAAGTTTACATGCAGATCATCAACTAAAAAAGACCATTCTGGATGCAGTACATGGCTAAATTAATACTGACAATATTAAGTACCTTCATCAAATGCAACCTCAAGTCACAAGGTCGAACTTTATTACCAATACATGCCATAGCAGATTTTGAATATTGATACAGAACATCGGCTGCAGCTTGCTTTTTTTCTTCAACCTGCAGTTTATTCGACAAAAAACAATATAAAAAGAAGACGGTTCCATATCAAGGCACTCTAAGACCAACGGAGGGCGCGCTTCATGGAGTTAGTGAGGCAACTGAATGAACAGAAAGCGGGGAAGCGGCTACAGTACTTAAGACCCTGCAAGTTCACAGATGCAAACTACCCACATTCATTATTGCTACTATGCTTTTACAAAGCAAAACACCTCTTCTAAAATAACCCAATATTGATGACATTTGGTGAGAAAATTTCAGAAATGAAAAAGATTTTTGGAATGAAGTTTACAAAGTGAAACAAGCAGGCAAAAGCTAGATGAGGCTTAGACATCTTTATAAAGGCCAAAGAACTTTATAAACTACGTAGACAAAACACTGGTACCATTATTAATCCACTGAAGATTTTCAACATCCAAGTCAGATCACCACCAAAAGAATGCAGAACATATCCCTTCACATCATCTAACCAAGACATGGGTGCATATTCATTATTAATTTTTTAGAGAGGACAGAGTGAGTATTATGAACTATGGAACACAGACATTCACTGTTATATCCATAAGTTACGTGGCATACACATAATGGAGAGGGTCCTACATTCGTCGACTCAGAATTGATTATTTAATTGTATCGAGCCAATTAATCAAGTAACATCTTTAGGCCTAGACTTGGTCCAGCCCACTATCTCACATGGCCCATTTTCTTCCTATATATAGGTAAGCTCACTTCACAAAAGGTATGCATTCTAACCCTAGCCAAACACCCTCACCAGATGTGTTTACTCTTGCAAAAGGAGACTTTCCTGGCCTTTCGCGAGGTGCTTATTCCTCGCCTCTCACTGTCATCGAATTTAGCTATAAGACCTCGTTTATTCGAGGCAAGTTTATAAGACTAATAGTTCGAGAGCGAGATATTTATTTCCCGTCTCGCCAGATGCTTATTCCTGACTTCGCGAGATGTTTATTTCTCACCTTTCACTATCGATAAGTCTAACTATAAGACATCGTCTATTCGAGGCCAGCTTATAAGACTTCGATAGTTCGAGAGCTATTCACGGGATGTTTATTCATGGCTTCGTGAGATTTTTTTTCTCGCCTTTCAATATCGTTGAACCTAGCTATAAAACCTCGTCTATCCGAGGGCAACTTGTAAGACTTTGATAGTTCAAAAGCTATTCACAGGATGTTTATTCATGGCTTTGCAAGATGTTTATTTATCACCTCTCACTATTTGGAGCCTAGCTATAAGACATCGTCTATCCAAGGCCAGCTTATAAGATTTTGATAGTTCGAGATTTATTCACGGGATATTTATTCCCCGCTTCGCCTGATGTTTATTATTGGCTTCGTGAGATGTTAATTTAACACCTCTCACCATTGCCGAGCCTAGTTATAAGACCTCGTATGTCCAAGGTCAGCTTATAAAATTCCGATAGTTCGAGAGCTATTCGTAGGATGTTTATTTCCCGCCTCGCCAAATACTTATTCCTAGTTTCGCAAGATGTTTGTGGACCCATCAGTAATCTCCCACTTGCTCTTTTAGTGTATATGTGACAAACATCGGAATGTACCAATTCCAAAACTTCTTTAGCTTTTAGTCCTTTAGCCTTAAAAGGCCTCTTGGTCATCTTTCCTTCTATACAAGATTTACATGTTGGTATAGATTCCACCTCTAACTCATTTAAAGGTCCATCATTTACCAATATTTGTATCCTGTTTAGATTAATATGACCCAAACTAAGATGTCATAAGAGAGTTTCATTGGTACTAGACGATCTCTTTCTTTTCTTAGTAGTAGTAGTGTTATGTATAGAGCCAATCATAGGACTCAAGACATAGAGACTATTAACAATATGACCCAAACATATAACAGAATTATTCAACTTGATAACCACAGTAAAACGGTTAAAAAGTACCGAATAACCAACACGATATAAAAGTGCAACAGAAACCAAGTTTCGTGTAAGTTCGGGAACATAATAACAGTTATCCAAAAAATCAAGTGTCTACGATTCTCAAAAATATAAAATAAAGGTGCCAACAGCTTTGGCGGACACTACTACTCATGTGCCGACTCTAAGAGTGTACTCCCCTTCACTGAGGTGCTTGGTTTCCTGGAACCCCTGCAAAGAATTGCATACATGATTAGTTGCTCCAGAATCTACAATCGAGGTCTTAGTAGAATCAACCACTAAGCATGACTCAATGAATAAGACATTTCCTTTACCTTGCTTCTCCTTAGCTAGGTTATCCAGGCGGTTCCTCTTCCAATATCCCTTTTGTCCACAAGAAAAACATTTTCCCTTTGGTTTCCCATCGGTAGTGGTTTTCTTTCTCTTTGACCTCCTATCTTTCTTTTTGTCTGGCCTATTCCTCTTGATTCCTCCTTTGCCACTAGAAGGCTAAGGATGAGAGGGTCCAACAACAATCAAAGCATTTCCACTTCTTGCCTTGAGAACAGTTTCAGCATTTTGGAGCTCTTTCATTAATTCCGTCGGAGACATGTCCATCTTATGTAAATTATAATCAACTATCAATTGTGAGAACATCTCAGGGAGAGTCTCAAAGACCATGTCAATTTGCGTCTCGAAATCAATGTTAGCTTATAACCTTTGCAGCATTGAAGTGACCAATCATGGTTAACATATGATCCCTCACAGATGTGCGTATTCTTAATTGCCCTAATGGAAGCTTGCCTAGCTTGTCGGCTTTGATATCCAAACACATCTTGAAGACTTTCCATTATGTCAAAAGCGGTTTCGATATTCTGATGTTTCTGTTATAACACATTTGACATGGATGCCAAAATGTAGCAACGAGTCATCCCATCAGAATGACGCCACTTTTTATATGCAGTCTTTTGAGATTATGTGGAATCATCTTTGGGGATTCGGGACAAATTTCAGTCAGCACAAATTTGTATTTTTCGGCGGTAAAAACAATGTTAAGATTTCTTTTCCAGTCAAATGTAGTGTTCTCCCACAAGTTGATTTTTGTTAAGTATCACTGATAATGTATTAAGCGACATTATTCTGAAAAAATAAAAGATTTACATATTAATTAAAATGAACAATAATCTTTGTATGATGCTTGTACATGAATATGTAAATATAAACCCCAAAACTATATTTTTTAATCAAAGGCCTTAAACCCTTACAACTTTAAACACGCCCTTTATAAGAGGTCAATTTACTTGACGGCAAGGTTGGGACCCTCCCACTCATTTTATTGAGCTAGGCATCTCATACTACAATGTAATGAGAATTGATTTGATGCAGAATCAATAGCAGTAGAAGGAGAGAGAGAGAGAGAGAGGAGAAGCTTAGAAGAAAGAAGAAGCTAAGAAGAAAGAGACGAGAAGGGGAAGAAACGTGGCTATGGACATTCTCAAAATTAATCAATCATTCAACTGTGTAAATTGTAATGCAAAACTGTTTAAATAGCGAAAATCTAGGTAATTGACGGGTTTGGACTAACCCACTAATACAAGCCCAATAACAATAAAATTAAAAAATATAAATAAATAATGTCCAATAAAAGTAAATCTTGATGACAATGATGTCCGCGTCATGATTATTATTTGGCCTATGAATAATTTTGTTGGAACCTTCTATAGGAAGTCCTCCAAAAAATATTCACATACAAGTGTAATAACCTCCGTCAATAATTTTAAAATATCTGAAATACGTGAGATGTTATCTATAGGATAATCACCTCATTATTTCATTTTAAAATTTCTATTACAAGATCTAATTTCAATTAATCTAAAATAACGTCGTTTTCCTATAGGAAGACCGTTGTAATTCGATACTAAACATACGCATTTTAATAACAAATTGGATGACGAAAGAGGTAGCGGGTTTATACATGCCTATAAACCCTCTCCAACTTATTATTTTAAAATTATGGATTTTCATTAAAAATTACTCGGCTAACTATAAACAATTATAATAGCACCAAATTATTAATAATAATTTTGTCACTTTTAATTAATTTAGAGTGATAAAAATTATTTAATACTAATGCATATGATTTAGTGCATCGGGTGGTGTTTCATTTAATCTACATGACATGTAATAATCATACATCCATTCATCATCCATAAAGCGATAAAAACAAGAATTAAATGAATAATAATCACTTATGGACATCCTAAGAATTAAAATTACAACAAGAATTAAAGTATCCTATTGGGCCACATTCCGGCTCAATTCTTGTAATTCAATCCATGCTTCCAAGTATGGACCAATTTAATTTTTGAGCACCAACCTTAAAAACAAGAAAGCCCTTATCCAATAGGATTGACCCAAGTTTTCAAGAAAAATCCAAAAAATAAAAATTGAGCCCCAATTGTACAAACCCTAGCAAAACACATAGTACCACTTCCACCACCATCTCCGATGATGGCGCCGGCGCCGACGACCTCAAAAAGACCACCGCCACCAAGCGGCGGCTCCAGCAGCACAGCAGCAAGTTGCTGCCGTGTCAAGCAGCAGTTGCTGCTGTGGTGGGCAGCAGCTTGTGCTGCTATTGGCCGCGTGACTGCCGCTTCCACTTGGTGGTTTATAATGTTTTTGTTTTTCTGGTTCATACATCTTCATCTATGTTGAAGATATGGAAAAAATAATCTCTATGATATTTTTTAATAGTGTAGGATTATTTTCTTTAATTGTTAATTGTATAATTATTATGCAATCTTTCCTTTTAGAGTTATTTATAACCCTATGAATAGGATCTTTTACTTTGTAATAGTAACAAGTTTATTATATGCAATTTATAATATTCTTCACATGGTATCAGAGCAGTTTCGATTCTAAACATATTAACTTTTGAATTTCGTTTCCAGCGAGCGACCTTAAGCCGCTCGTCCAGCTACTAATATTGTTTTTTTTTTGGAGTTGTGCATTTTCTCCTCTGAAGCTTGTTTGGAGTTTCTTCAGCTTTTGGTAATATGGAATTTGGTCTGGTTGATTTGAAATTTGGTTTAGTACATGTCCAGTTTATCTGGAATTTGGTCAAGTTCATCTGGAATTTGGTTAGTATATGTCCAGTTCATCTGAAATTTAGTCCAATTCATTTAGAATTTGGTTTAGTATATGTCCAGTTCATCTGGAATTTGATTTGGTGTTGGTTCAGTGTATTCGAAATTTGAAATTTGCATCCAGTTCATTTGGTATTTGTTGAGCTGGAATTCGAAATTTGCGTCCAGTTCATTTGGTATTTGTCAAGCTGGAATTTGAAATTTGCATCCAATTTGGTTTATTAGTGGATGCGTTGGTTACTTGCAGATATGGGTGTTCCTTCTTTCTCTCCAACCCGTATTGAGATTGACTATCATCTTATTTCTCCTTCAAGCCCGGATTCCCAATGCACCGAGGTCGATCTTCTAATTAAAACTTTACTCATTGGTACCTTAAAGAATTTAAACTAGCAATTAAATGTACATTAGTTGCTCAAGATTTAGGTGACTTGTTAGATAATCGAGTGGTGTCTCATTTCGAGCGGTCACAAATTAGTCGTCCACGCGGTCTCGTTCAATGTGCTTCAAAAACACATTATTGTTCTTATTCCCAGATATAGACAAATCTTAATAAGAACAATGCAATCTTATCAACATAAAGCGTCCAACTTTATGTACCGATTGTGAACGACATATTTTAACCATATAACGAATTGTGTCTCACTATACCCAAATCGTCGAGTATACAATTTGTTATATTTCATATCATCATGGAACCTTAGATTATTGCCGCAAATTCTAACTCGCGAATAATTGAACATTAATTCATAATATCGTTACAATATACTTACTATAAAAAAGGGCATCGGACTAACACCATCACACACAGGGATCGGCAAAGTATCCTACCTGCACTAGATGCCCAAGGATTCTAAAACTGAAAGCCAATCAATTCAGAAGGATTATTATCACTCTGTGCACAAACTAAATAGACAATAACCCCTCACTCTTACCAAATAATATGAAGTTATCAACGCATGAAGGAAAATAATAAAATAGTCTTCACTGTAGCCTTCATAAAAAATTTACTTTCAAGAAACCATATCGGTTCACTGATGCCAAATTGCAAACATAGTCCGTTTGCATACACTACACGTTCCATGTTTATGAGCCAAAAGACTTGAAAATCACTGTTGATTTTCTAGCAACGAACCAAAATGGAAGTAAATATATGCAACAAAAATGAAAAATCCATATCATGAGCCTCGATGATTCAAGTGTAAACTTTTGGTCTTTAGCCTTTTAGTATAAATATAAAAAAAAATGGACTCTCTTGGAATATCACTCCGTGATTTTCTTTTCTTTTTACACCTTTTACAATTTACTTGAGGTGAAGAGCACCTAACCTATGCCTCCCCAAAATACCTTCTGAAATTGGAGATTGGATTATGCAACACGAACTCAATCGAAGATATAGACAGTAATGACACTGTTATGAAATTGGTAGAAATATTAATCAACTCACTAGGTTTTCTGTATTAAAAATAAAAAATAAAAAAATTGATGAATGTTTACCTCGTAATCTTTCATGGCTATCGATACCAGTGCTTCTTCTCGAAAATCAAGATTCTCATGAAGGACTTCACCGTGTCCTTGGTTTATAGAAAAATTAAAGGGTAAATTGCAGCAAACATCCCCAACCTTTAAACGCTTTTGCACTTACATCCCAAACTTTTTTTGTTTGGACTAGATTCTCAACCTTTGAAAAATTAGCTGAGCACATTCACATTGATGAATTCCATCAAATTTTCCGTTAGGGTCCGTTATCGCAAGAGAGGAATTTGGGTGGAAAGAAAATGAATTTCAAAGAATTAAATTGCCTAAAATTATTTTCCTGTGAATTGTCAATTAATTATATTTGATTGATATAATTTTTCACTGGAAAATGTTGAAATCTTGGATCTTTTGGTGTTCATTTGGCTTTATTTTTCATGAAAATTGTCCATTAAAGGAATAAAAATTGCAATTGTCCATAAAATTTGTTTTCATTGCAAAAAAAAAAAATATCTAGAAACTATTTTCCCACCACTTTAATGAAAAAACAAATTCCACAAAATCATGGGAACACATAACGGGTGGGAGGAAAACATTTTCCATGAAAAGTTTTGGTTATCAAATATTACAAAAATGGGAATTGGAATTTCAATTCCACTTTCTATGGAACATAATGACCTATCAAACAAGTCAATCTCTTTGACCTTCAAATTCATATAATATAAAATGGGAAAATAATCGTTTGAATTTTCTATTAAAATATTAACAAAAATGAAAATAAAAATATTATAAAAATAAGAACTCAAAAGTAAATGAATCATTATTTTTCTCCTCAAGTCCACCCCCACTTATATTCGTCACCACCATTTTTTGCAGTACAAGGCACTATTAACAGGGGAGGTTTTCTCTTACCCATTTGATACCATTTTCCTTTATTTTCGTGGTGCATAGATTAATTATATTAATTTTTGAAAATGTGTGCGAAAAGTTGATCGCTATATGAGTGAATGTTATGCCCTAAATCCAATTAACTTTAAATATAAATACTTTTAATATATATATAATAAATTATGTCAATATCTATTATTTAATTAAATCAATATTCTAATAAGTTAAATAATAGAATCGGTAAATTCAAGTTTTGGTGATTTGTTAATCACAAGGAGTTGTGATTGTGAAATACAAATTACATATGACTGAATCTTAAATCGTATGTGGTCGTATATAATAACAAGATACGAATATCGTTATTATGGATAGACCATCACGTGGAATTTCTTACTTGTGAAGTAAGTAGCTGATATTACAAGTTGAAGTGTGGTGACACTTGAATGAACGCGTAGATATTTTGTTATAGAACAAAACGTTGGAGACCCGTTGGGAGATTCCACATGGATAACTATTTGAGTGTTAATGGTTAATTTCTAACGTTCGGTAGTAGAAATTGTCCTTTGACTTAATGTCGTCATAGTGTCTTATATGAGAACAATCATACTTTGGTGATATTAGATGTTACTCTGTCAAGGGTCGCTAATACGGTATCACTCAGGTATGTCAAAAATCATATGAAGGTTATGAATGATCGATAGATGATTCGTCACTCTTAGATAGTAAGAGATTATGACATGCATCTTATTTAGTTAAGTTGATAGTGAAATCCTTAGCCAAGATGAACTAATAAGTCGAAAATGAGTTTTCGACTTAGATTGACTTAACAATGGGATAAAAGATATGATCGATAATTGAGATTGATACATATCCTGTCTCATAATTGATCGGATCATATTGATGAAAAGATTATAGTTTCATGGTAAATGAACAAGTTGAATTTTGTCATACCACGTGACATTTCCCGTCACATGTATTGCTCTGACACATTACTAGATGTCAATCTGGGACGACGGATGTGAATTGATGATAAATTAAAAATGGTATTTTAATTTATCAATTTTGATTAAATCAAAATAATAATCCACGTCGTTGGCATCATAATTGGGAACCTGATGGGTCACACACAAAAGAAAACCAAACGAATGAGATTTACCAATTAATTAATGACAAGAGTTGGATAATTAATTAATTAATTAAGCAGCTTATTAATAGACCTGAATTAATTAATTGGATTAATTAATTCATGGACCGATTTAATTAATTAAATATTGGACCGTGTTAAGTTTAAGAGATAGGTCAAGCCCGCTTAGACTTATATTAATAGACTACTAAGGTTTGAAAAATATAGTGAAAAAAGTGCATTATTCTTGCTAGCCCAAGAAAAGAAATCATAGTCATCATTATTGTTCTCTGTGTGGATCACCATTGGAGACGGGACAATTGGATAGCTGTGAATTTCAGTTTATGATTGTTCGTGTTCGAGAATCAGCAGAAGAATTTGCAGAATTTATCAAATGTATTATTCTAAACACAATTTATGTCTAAACACAAAGCAGACCATTGGTGGGAATTGAAAAAAAAAATTATTTTCACTGCGCATGCATAAGTAAATTCCCAACAGTGGTATCAGAACCTACTTTTTGTTTGTTAAAAATTGTTTTGCATTATGTAACAATCAAAAGTTGATAGCTATTTTTTTCTTATTTGTAACAATTTTGTAAAATTATTTTTCATCTTAAAAATTTGTTTTGAGAATAAAAAAAAATAGAAACACGGGTGGGTTGGCGGCATTCTCTCCTTCTACTTCAGTGGCTTAGCATCTTGATAAGTGGTAGTAGCAGCCTATAGCACACTCTGCGCTGCGGACCCCAGGGTGTCCCTGGTGCGACACTCGTCATTTTAGCACGATCGGCGCTGCCCCTAAGCCCAAAGCGAGAAGAAGGAGAAATTCTAGGGTTTTTCAGACGGGTGGAATGATTGGAGGTGGGGGGCATGTGTTGCAATTTATGAAATTGTAAGCCCCTGTCTGCATTTTTATCTATGGGTCAGTTTGCAAATTTTAAAAGGGGCTGTCATGCAATTAATATAATTTAAGGGCATGTTAGTAATTTTAAACTTGAGACCTATTCTGCAATT
Source organism: Fraxinus excelsior (assembly GCA_019097785.1). Classification (NCBI taxonomy): domain Eukaryota; kingdom Viridiplantae; phylum Streptophyta; class Magnoliopsida; order Lamiales; family Oleaceae; genus Fraxinus; species Fraxinus excelsior. The sequence continues at coordinate 24,524,074 of CM032638.1, forward strand.
TCCAAAAATTGGAAGTTATTGGATATAATTTTAAGCCAGGGTTCAGATTGTAATATTTCTAAAGTCATTTTGAATTTAAATATTAAAATTGTTTTAAATTTGATTTTCAAATGAGTTTTGACCCGTATTATCAATTTTGACACGTTTAAAATTTTATTTAAAATTGACGATTTTTATATTTTCTTTAAAATTTGATTTTAACTTAAATATTAAGTTTTGATCCTAAATTGAATTTTATATAGAAATTTTATCCTAAATTAAGATATTAATTCAATTTAAATTAGAGTTGGACTCTAATTTAATATTTAATTAAAATTTGATTTTAATTAAATTATCCACCTTTATATATTCCTTTTGAAATTAGAGTTGGACTCTAATTCCACATTTAATTGAAGTTTGATTTTAATTAAATTGTCTCACCCTAAATTTTTCTTCAAACTAGAGTTGGACTCTACTTTGGTATTTAATTAATATTTGATTTTAATTAAATAAGTTCACCATAATATCTTGGAATTAGAGTTGGACTCTAATTTTTTGTATTTAATTAAAATTTGATTTTAATTAAATTTAACCGCTTTAAGTTTTGAAATTAGAGTTGGAATCTAATTTGATATTTAATTAGAATTTGATTTTAATTAAATTGTCTCGCTTGAAACTTTGAAATTAGAGTTGAACTCTTTAATTTTAACTAAATAGTTCCGACCTATAATTGTAAAATTAGAGTTGGATTGAAATTTGATTTTAATTAAATAAGTCCGCTAATTAAAATAATTGATTAATTTAATTAATTAATTATTTAATTGTTCCGATCTATTTTCTAAATTAGTTTAGACGACTTTAATTGCTAGATACTTGAAACATGTTTGCATATAATATTAGATATTATATAGGAAATCATTTATTTGATGAATGTTTAATTAGTGGATGATTATGGACTCGACTATGTGGATGTGTTGATTTTATTCTTATTGTTTTATGGGTCTGCGAGCTCTTAATTTATTTTGGACCTACAAGTCCGTTATTATTGTTATTATTATGGGCATGTGCGTCCAATGTTATTCAGACATGTGTATCAACTAGTATAGGATACATGTTATGGCTAGACTCATTGAAGATGCAAGAAGAAGAGGGAAACCATGGAGACGGTGCATTGATACTGATTCAATGCAATACCTTATAGGATTTGACCAACTAGTCTTCCTTATGGCTTGAAAAGACTAGATAGAATTAGTCCATAATCATCCACTCTTGTATGTATAATTTATTTGCATGTTTGATGAAATATGTACATATATACATGATTGAATCGATGAGACCTTTGCATACAAAACCCCTCATTAAAAGTATTGAGTCAACTTGTTATTCGCCTTCCATCATTATAGTGAAAAACGAGAGTCCTAAATCGATCTCAACTTGTTAAGTACAATCAAGGCTGGTCTATTAGAGATATGTTTGACACTATGAAATATTAAATATTTATGAATGATGGGTTTGACTTTATATTATGTTTGACACTATACCCCGTTTCCCCTTAGCTTTTTTATATTAGATGTTAGAACTAAGTACAACTCCAGCTATTTGGTCTTAATGCTTTATTTAATTTTTCAAGAACACGACGTCCCGAAACATTTAAACCAATATTTACCAAGGAGCAAACGAGAGCAATAGGAAAGCTAGTCATTGAATTACACGTCATATCATGTGAGTCTTTTCTTCATTTTATTCCTCACCCCTTTATATGCAGATTTATGATTGAAGACATTGAGAACAATGTCTAATTTAAGTTTGAGGGTGAAAAATATGAATTTTCATTTTTTTATGTGTTTTTGTGTATTTTTATTGCTTTAGTAAAAAAATAATAAAATAATTTCTTTTTGTGTGTTTGTGTGAGTTAGTTAGCCTGGTTGGCAAGGACGGATATATTGAATCATGAATTGATCTATGAATGGTGAATAAGTTGTATACTTAGATTAATTTTCACTTTTTCGTGTGAAATTTGATATATAATGAGCACGAGAATTAAGTTAAGCATTGTGTAGGAATGTGTTGATTTCATATTTGGATAGGTTGAAATAGTGGATCTTAGATGTTAAACTCAAAACTACTAGTTTTTACATTCTTGGACCAAATTTAGAATAGTTTGGGCGGATTTCACCATTGTAGGAAGATGTTGAGATAAATAGGGATTCTATGCGTGAAATTAAAAATCTTGTGTGGATTGTCTAAAGTCAATAGGATACAATTGGGTGAAAATCTTAAGTTAGATGTCATTTTACTTGAATTTATGTTAAATGAGGGACATTGCACTAATCAAAGTATAAAAAAAATATTTTATTAGAAAATTTCTTTTTGTAGCTTTTATGACTCGAGCAATTAAATTTGCAATGGTCTTTAAAAACCTGGTGCCCCGTAGTCATCTGACTTGGGAGTTATAGGCCGAAAGTTTGTTACATGGGTCATTTAGAAAGTTTAAGGGAGAGAATGCTTCAAATAAAGAAAAAAAATTGAAAAAAGGGCAGAAAAACAGGTGCATGAAACAGAAGAAGCACCAAATGCCTTGATTATGTCCCAAACACCAGTTAAAGAAAATTTGATTTTCGATAAGAAATTGTTAGCCGAGTTAAGTCCTAGATATTGAAGTAATCAAACTTAATGGAGAATCATTATTTATTGAAATGTTGAATTGCAATTGGTGAAATTTTGTCAAACTGGAGAGGTGGGGATAGTAAAAAAATCTAACATTAGTTCACACACTGGAAAAAAATGAAAATAATGAGTTTGTGGGTGTGTGAATCTTACGAGTGATGAAAGAACATATTTCACCACTAAGGGTCGGGAATTGAAGCAATTTATGAATTCATAATACTATGCTTAATGCTTCACACACACATGTCGATTTTACATTGGAAATGTGTATTTTAATTTTTGTGTTGTGATTTTAAAGCTATGCATAAATTTGTTATTATGATTTCAATCCTGAAATAAAAAGTCGGGTTAACTGGCTAAATCTTATTGCTTTACTTGATTGACCGGTCACCAATTAGGTAATTAAACATTGTATATTTGTGTGTTTGTTAAGTCGGGTTATGGTTTTGTTTGAGAAAAAATAAATGTTTAAATTTGGGGTGTTTGATAAGTGTATTTTTATACACTTATTCGAGCTCTAAAATATTGATATTTCGTAATTCTTTTAATGGAATTATAATCTAATTTATTATATAATGTGTTATTAGGTGAAACTCAATTAATGAAAGTGAACTTGAAAGAAAGAAGCGAAAATGACAAGATTCAAAGTTTAGGGACTAAAGTGCAAATACTCAAAAGTTGTGTCGAAGCTCACGATAAAGATTCGAGAATGCTATGGGTCAAATGGATACAATTAGAGATCAAAAGAAGTGAAAACAAATCAATTTTCAACCGCAAATGATATCTAAATTTTTAGTTAGAGATTGAGATCCATTTTTTGCTTAGCAAACTTCGAATTGGAAAATAACTATTTATATCAAATTTATATCCATTTGAGTTACCTTTTGAAAGCATTTTAAATCACCTTAATCGGAGATTGGGAGAAAAAGTTATGATAAAAATACTGAAAAATACATAAAATGGCAACAAGGTAGTGCCCAGGAGCTTGAACGCTGATTATTTCCAATAAGGAAGCGCCTAGGTGATGCGCCGAACAACTTAGGTTTTTGATATTTGGGCAGTGAGAAACCCAGAACAAGACTCTAAATTGGCCAAGAATGTGTAGGAAAGTATAAATAGACCTAAGGATGCACTAAGAAAGGGGTCCACACATTGAGAAAACAAAGATACAAGATTAAGATCACAATTCAAATGAGCAAAATATCAAGGGATTTAAGATCAAAACAAATATTGGAAGAAGAAGAAGAATACATTGGTGCAAGCGTTTATTCTTTTCCATATATTTATTCCAATAATCCGGTGATGTATTCAAATTTATTTATTTGTTTTTTTTCTTACATTACGTGTAATTAAACTTTAAATTATGACGAACAATGTAGTCTTTTTAGACCCTTGATTCTTTTATTCCAAGATTTTTGTGGTTTACTCTTTCATGCGTTGGTTTTATTATGAGTTTAATGCATTAAATTATCTGATCAATAATTTGATGATTTTGTGAATCTCTTACGAATCGAGAGGTGAGTTTGAGATTTAGACCGTATAATAAAACACGATAAAGTAGTACAACGTGTAGAGATACGCATACTAATTATTGCGGTAGTTATAAGAATTCTTAGAATCAAAATTCGTTTAACTAAGGGTAATTCGCATAGAGATATGTAATTGAATTAGTTAAATATGCTCAATGAGAACTCAAGAGGGGTAAATTGAATACTATAGAAGAATTCGATCGAACACTACATTAGACTAGAATCATGAATTAAGAATTGAGGTGATCATTAAATGAATTTATTTTGCCATAATATTCATTACATATTCGAATCTTTGATAAATCATTGTGTGAAATCTTTTTTGTACTTTCTATTAGTTTAAGTTAGTTAGTTCACAACTTTCACCAAACTTAATTTGTTTACTTTCATCAAATAAGAGTTAAAGAAAGTAGATTAAGAATAAAGTATAGTTCTTGTGGAAACAATAATTCGAACTCAAATGTCAACTATATTATTTGTTACGATATCGTGCACTTGCGATAAAAAAACGCAACATGCAGCATACATGTTTGAAGATACATGAGAGTCATGTGAATCAATGGTGGATTCAAGAATGTTGGCGAGCTAGGGCGACTATGACAGTCAACGACCGTTTATTAATATTAATTAAATAATATTAAAAAATCTTCAATCTATATGTAAATATACTAAAACATAAAAATTATATGCGTATGAAAATGATTCAAAAATACTGGATGCACCACTCTAAGAACTGGGTTGGGACTTTCGTTTCAGTTAAAATAATCAGTTCATTATTTGAATAAAAATTAAACGTAATTCACATATTAAAAATAATTTTAAACTTAATTTTAAACTAGCATAAACTTTCAATTTCCAATACCAATGTATCATTTATCATATCTCACAAAATCCTCAATTTATCATTTATCATAGATTTACAAATCACATACTCACAAATCCACACAACATGTTCACAAATTCATAAATTCCCACAATCCATTGCAATTACAGACGACAATGTCAATATATGGATTGGGGAAAATAGAATAAACTTGCCAAAATTTTAAACTAAGGGCCTATTTGAGCCTTATTTGTGTTGTGTATAATGCATTTTGGAATAGTAGATTAATGAAAAATGTGTGATTCAAAAATAAGGAAAAATTTTAGGTTTTTGTGTAATATTATTTCATTGAAGAATGCATTGTTGAAAAGAAGAGAGAAAAAATGTATTTTGAAAAAAGAAATGAGAATTAAACAAAAGCTAATTATAGCCTCACAGTCCATCCCAAAACACATTACCCCATCGTATTTATGTTTTTCCCATAATCACAACCTCTTAATTATTCACATGTCCGTACGGATGGCAAAAAAATCTGTTCAATCCAATATCTACGGGTCATGCCCCGAACAAGGCGAGGATTACCAACCTAATCGGGTAAATGAGAAAGGGATGGAGGTTATTGCTTCGAAATGGGCATGGGATGATTATGGAAGACATAGCCCGTCCGGCTATCCCACGCCTTTAAATTTAATTTCAAATTTAAACTTTTTATCAAAAAAATAAATAAAAGATTTATCATCATTTTTAAAGATAATATAAATTGTTTTTAATAAATTGAAAAAAAGTAATAATATTTACTAACTAATGATATAAAAAAATAAAAGCAAAAAATAAAATAAATAAAAAATGAATGGGCGCGATAAATGAGGTAGGGGACCTGCCCTTCGGTCCCGTCCCGCTTAAATCGGGTATAAGGACGGAATAAGGTGACAAAAATACCTGATGGGACAGAAGTAGGAATAATCGACCCGTCATGTTGCCATCTCTACGTATCCATTGTAATTATAAACTAAAAAGACAAAAAAAGGTTTACACAATGGCGAAGGACGACATCGAGACTCGGTGGTGGCCAACAACAGGTCACAACTAGCAAGTCACTGGAGGGGTTACAGAGAAAGGTTTGCTTTGCTTTCATTTGTAACGAGGCTCATGTGTGCAAGGTGGATAGAGACAAAGTTGATCAATTATATTTAGCCTATGATTGGTGATGATTAAAAGCAGATTTTTAGTAAATTTTGATAAAATACGTGATTAAAAAATTACAGGTTCCATATAATGTGTGATTTGATTTAGATTAAAATATCTACCAAATAAGTGCTTCGTACTTATAGGAAAAATTAAGCACAAGGTGCCCACGAATATGGGGCTTCAATTAGGATAGGTGTTTAAAGACCATAAGACCTCACTAAGCCTGTAAGAGAAACTGGCATGCAAATTGACCAAATCTTAAACAATAAGTTAATGATGTTCTATTAAGCGATAGCAGAGATCAAGGACGTGTTTGGTAGGGATTAAAATCAGATTAAAATTGAAAAACTAGCCGTTATTATTGACTTTTATTAGACGAGTGAGACCCAATAACGACCATATTTTCAATTTTAATCCTTACCAAACGGAGCCCAAATATCAATAAGGTTCCCATATTTGGTTTACGTCGACCTATCAACCCAATAAAGTTTACCCTACATTCACCATGCCCCAATAGGAAAAGAAAGTGATTAGACATATCAAAGTAGGATGATGTAGGCTCATGTCACGAGACACTGGATATATATTAGAAAAAGAGAAAAACTACATGTACACACACAGAAGACTTTACAGACACTCACAAGGAGGAGTGGGTGGGTGGGTAATTTTTTTAATTTTTAATTGTGTGGGACTCACCCATTTTTTTAATTTTTAATTGTGTGAAACCAACTCTCATGTGAAAGGGTGTAAGAATTCTGTTAGCTCATTCTTCTATAAAATGGAATTTCTCTTAGAAATAAGGTTACGAAGGACTAGACGGAAATCAACTCTTACTAGAACACCAACTTCGAGTAGTGATGTGACGTGTGATGGGAATGAGATTGGGAAATAAATTTGCATAAATTTTACTAAGTCCGTTTGATTGTAAATGTGGAAAATGAGTGGAAAGAAAATGTTTTACTAGGAATTGAATTGCCTAGAATTTGTTTTGCTGAGAATTGTAATTAATTGTGTTTGATTGGTATAATTTTCTACCTGGAAAATGTTGAAAGTTTGGTGTCCGTTTGACTTCATTTTTTATAAAAATTGTCCATTAAATTGATAATTCTTCTACCAATACGTTTAGAATTTGTTCTAATTACTAAAAAGTAAAAAAAAAAAATTTAAGCAATTAGAAAAAATTACCATATTCGTTTGACTTTTTTTACATAGAAATTATCAACAAAAATGAAAATTCTTTTTACAATAGTTGATAGAATTGATTGTCATTGCTAAAAAAAAAAAAAAAAAAAAAAAGAAGGTGGAAAATTTTTTCCCACCTAATAGATGGGAAAACAAAATCAAGTTTTTGTGCATCAAATGATTGTATTTAGAAAAAGGTGGAAAATATTTTGCCAGGAAAAGAAACGCTATCAAACACTCTTAATTGACAAAAGTTAGAAAACATTTTCTTTTTCCACTTTTTTTCCTACCTATCAAACGGACCCTAAAGATATTTGTATGGCACTTTTTGGAAAACTTAAAGGACATGGCGTTAGTTTTCATAATCGAGTGACCAAGCTAGAAATGCTTAATAACATTAGTAATATTGATTGTTTGATTTTGATTAGATTAAAATTTGATTTTAATTCGAAATAAATAGGTCTAACTATCAATCATTTTCGGTAAAAAAAATAGAGAAACTCGTGAATCAGCGAGTAAGAAGCGAGTCAAATCATTAACAATCCAACTCGTCTTTATATATAAAGATAAAAAATAGAAGCCCTGAAATCCCAAACGTTCCGCTCAGTAATCACAGATTTCGATGTCGCTTTAAGCCGCTGCCGTCGAATTCATAGAAAACACTCAAAACTTCAGAATACGCGAGCTCATCGATCGGTTCTCCTTCTCCAGAAACCCCTAAGCGGCAGCTAAGATGGGAGACTACAGCGACGCCTTACTGCGCAACCCGAACTCCGCCGTCCAGGCCCGTGCCAAGGCTCAGAATCGTAACAATGTTATGCAACTCAAGCTTGTACGTGCTATTCTTTTGTTTGTTTGTTTGTTTGTCAGCTATTTCTTCGGTTGTTGATGACTTGAAATCGTGAGAAGGATTCTATAGGAGTCTGAGGTATTGTTAATTGATTTAGGGTTTCAATTTAGCTATGTATGTGGTATTGTTAATTGATCTAGGGTTTCAATTTAGCTATGTATGTTGAGGTCATATGAAGGGTTATTATTGTATTTTTACTGTGTGAGTTGATGACGGCTTGACGTTAATTGTTTAGTTAGCTTTTCATTATCATTTATTGTCTGGACCTTTGGTGATCTTGGATAGAGCTTAATGATTCGATGGTGTTAGAGCATTTTCAAGAGATTATTTATTAAAAATAGAGCATATTCTACAACTCAGCGTGCATCTATAAATTTAGAATAAAAAGTTCTAAGCAGGTCTCTTTATATTTAACATTTAATTTTACTAATACCAAAAAATATTGATTGTTTTTCCCAATCTTTTATTTTCACGGGCTTTCCTCCAAATTATTATATTATTTCCTCCATTGAAAATTGAAATATTTTGAATGCATTTAATTATAGAAAGTGAGATTGGCTATTCAAATTGAGAGAGTGAAACTCACTCAATCCACTCTATAAATTAAAACGTTAATTTAAAGTCTTTAGAACATAATTTTAGCCTATGTTTGACACCCATTTTTTTCCATTCTCATTCTCGTTCTCATTCTCTTTCTTCATTTCAACCACGCATTCTATCAACAAAATAATATTACACATAAACTCAAAAATTCTTTTTACTTTTTAATCACACATTCTTCCATCAATCACTATTCAAAAAACAATTTTTCTCCCAAAATGGGTGTCAAACATAGGCTTAATCCCCAATAGCCATCAGTTCGAGTCCCTCGGGGCCACTGAGGTGAGTACCCTGTCGTAAACCTCATGTGCCTGTGGGATTAGTCAAGGCGCGCGCAAGCTAGTCCGGACATTCACGGTTATCAAAAAAAAAAAAAAAACATTAGGTGATTTGTTTTTTACTTTAGCAGACACATTCTCAGCTGCCAATAACACTGTTAGTGGCTGCCATGTGAGGAATTCTAATGTTATATAGTATGTAGTTATGTTTGGTGGCTAAAATGATACATGGAGAACATAAAAATTAATAACATTTTCTGGTGTTAATATCTTCTGTTTTTAACTTATGGCAGCAAAATGTGCATTCGTTCTTGGTTTTGTCTAATGTGAATGAAATGGTTGAGTTGAGATTCTGATTGCTTAAATTATTTAATTATTATAAAAACATATTTGTGAATTACATTCCTTATATGGATATCACTTTTAGTTTATTTATTTACGTAGATTGGTCAAAGTCATTCTACTGGATTGACGCCAAATCTTCTTAAACTATTTGAGCCCCGGCCTCCTTTGGAATATAAGCCAGCACCAGAGAAAAGGAAATGCCCCCCATATACAGGTCTGTTATTGCTTTAAGCTTGCTGAAGGTTTAACTAAGTTGGAATATGTCAACTTAACGTATATTTACAGGATTTATTTTTGCCTGACAGGTATGGCACAGTTTGTTAGTAACTTTGCTGAGCCGGGTGATCCACAATATGCTCCACCTGTCCAAGAGGCCGAGACTCATGTAAGATTTTATTTGCCATAAACCTCATGTGCCTTTTATTTTCACATAAAAGGTTTATAAAAACGTGCTTCCTGGGTGAAGGTTTTCCTTTTGAGCCGTTGTCTTTACATATACAGGAGGAAGGTCTAGTTGCGTTTTTAAGTACATGTAGAAGTTGGATAAAACTTGTATTATTTGTCTTTTTATTATTTTTAGTAACTTGATTGTCTTGTGCTACTCAACCTGATAGAAAGATGATTTAAAATTTATTTTACATGAATATTACTTTTTGTGTCTATATCTTGAGGTTTAGCCTTTGCTTGTGCCCCATTTTATTAAAAAATCATTTTTTTCAAAATTCATTTTCAACCACACATTCTCCAATAAAATAATATTACATGTAAATCAAAAACTTTTTCTTCATTTTTAACCACACATTTTCCAAAAATCACTATTCAAAAATGCATTGTTTCTCGGCTCAAACAAGGGCTTAATATCTATGTTATCTAAGTGATTCGGATGCAGCAGCTCGTGACTTCATGGCTTATAGATAACTGGCATGGAAGCTATATTTTTGGAAACTTTCTGGAAGAGTTAGTTGGCACTTGGCATATATGATTTATATCAGGAATATTGTTGCAGTTAATATTATGTTAAATTTCTCTCACTGTTTTGTTGGAAACTGAAGCTTCTACATGGCTAATGATATAGCGAGACTTTATTTTTTTGTGAGATGAGAATTGCACTTAGCGTTGTGGTAAACCTTTTCCTGTAGTTGATTTATATTAACGGTTAAGTACAAGTGTGACCCACGTCCTTGCATTTTTTTGTGGTAGTTTACCTGGAAGTGCCACATACCTTATGTTATTTTCAAAGCATACATCTGGATGTGTACATTATTATCTTCTTTTGGTATATTCAGGCTCAAAGAAGAGCTAGGATACTCAAGATGCGGCTAGAGGAAGGTGCAAAAAAGGCTGCTGAGGAGCTGGAGAAATGTGATTTGAGGCTTTCTATCTTTTATTTTACCAAATATAAAAAAAGATCAAAGAAATTTGATTTTCTTGGATTTAAGAACCTCGTATTATTATTTTCTTTTGTGCAGATGACACAAAAAATGATCCAAACATTTCTGGAGATCCATACAAAACGTTGTTTGTAGCTAGACTTGTGAGTAATATTTTTCCTTTTGAGATTAGAATCTTAGTTACTGTTTATCACTTCCATCGGTTGACTTAATATGTTATCTTTGCAGAATTATGAGATGACAGAGAGCAGAATCAAAAGGGAGTTTGAGGCTTATGGGCCTATCAAGCGGGTAGGTATTATAGAGCAACCCAATAAGGGGCTCAGATTATATTGGCTTTTGGTTCGGTAAGAGTTTCACATGTGGTGGCTGTGTCCTATCCTCCTTTTTGTCTTTTCAGGGAAATATGTTACATTATTTTTCATTTTTGCATTTTAAAATAGTGAAAAGGAATGACGAACAAAAAATTGAGTTTTATCTTTTTTATAATTGTGATATAATGATTTCAAATAATCTTCTTAGTAACAAGTAACATATGAGCATGTCATTTTTTCTCTCTGCATAGTGTTTTTTTTCTGCAATAATATTTTAAAATCTTGCGTGTGGCTTACTTGGCATCACGGTGTAAGGTGTACTTGGGCATTTTTAGCATGTTTAGGATAACAAGCAATCGAATAACAGTTGAATGGTCTACTCAAGATTGGAATTATTTCCAGGTATTATTTGGTCTCACTAAATGCCTCTTATCCTTTTCTACCACTTCTGAATTTCTTGGACTCGAAATCCTCTTTAGGACTAGTTACTTTCTATAGTTTTAGTTTCTCGTTTACTTTTAGTACGTGCTGCCATTCCAGCTACTAAAGTTCTACTTTTGGATTTAAAGGCTATCAAAAATGTTTCAGCCATTTGGAAGGTATCCCTGTATTGACATGCTATTTATAGTTAATTTATTATTATCTTGAAAATTCCCTGGTAAGGGGACATTAGTATATGTGGCAACTGGTAAAATGGCACACGGTTTTTGCAACTCTAGCTGTCACAGTGATGCGTCTCGCCTGGGAAGCTGTATGATTGAAAGGTGAGCACGGCTAATTAGGCATAGTGCCTGGCTGCCGTGCCAATAGGCTTTTATTATACTAGTATTAGTACAGAACAATATTAATTAAGTGTTCTTTGATGCAAAGAGACTCGCTTCTGTAATTATATCTTACTGACCCTCTCCTATGAGTTTCAGGTTCGTTTGGTTACAGATAAAGAGACAAATAAGCCTAGAGGCTATGCCTTCATCGAGTATATGCATACACGTGATATGAAAGGTCCCCTCGTCTTCTTCCAGACTTCTTCGCTTCCTTTTGTTTCCCAATTTTGGACCTTTTTATTGTAATTTGTGCTTGTATCTATGCAGCTGGATACAAACAAGCTGATGGGAAAAAGATTGACAACAGAAGGGTTCTCGTGGACGTTGAACGAGGAAGAACTGTTCCCAATTGGCGACCTCGCAGGCTTGGTGGTGGGCTGGGAACAACTCGGGTTGGAGGTGAAGAAGTTAACCAAAGGTACACGGTGTTAATAAATAATTGCCACATAATTGGACTTATATGCATAAGTATATTCCTAAGTTCATTGTGATTATTTTATCATAATGGTGCAGAATGATTGCTAGGTTAGAAATACAAGAGGGAGAACAATAGACACGTTCAAATATTTCCACTTGAATTACGATGGCAGTTTTTCTAAATGACTTGGGGTTTTGTGATTTATAATATCAACCCACACACCCGTTGAGTGTCCATGTCAAAATTTTGTTCGATTTTAGACAATTCAGTTGAAATATGAACCTAGCATGTGCATTACATCAGTTTTAGTCTTCTGTTCCATTTATACTTTTTCTCCTTTTCCTCAACATACTTTTCCTTTTCTTTTCTGCCTTTCCTTCCGTTGTTTTATGGCATTGTGTAATTTTTTCTGCGTAACCATACAGATCAATGCTTAGGGATCAAAAATGCTGTAATTGCTATGCCAGTATTCATGGTTCAAAGATTTTCATTTCCTGGGTATGGTTTTCAAATTAATGATGTGAGAAGCTTGGTTCTTGCTTTGGGCCACCTGTAGTGTCTATAGGTAATAAGTGCAACTGGTTCTGTGCTTGAAGAGACCTCAGTTTGAGAGATTTGATTCTGTCCTTGGTATGATGGTAAAGGGAATAAGTTTTCATAACAGAAATGTTCTTTGCGTGAATTAAGTGCTCTGTGCTCCACTGTTTATTTATGACAACAAAGTGGCAATTTTAACCCAGAATATAGATTGAGAAAATAAACAAAAAAGTATCCTCCAGAGATTGTCACTGCCTTTAGGTTAATCAATGGCTGCATGCTTGTCCATTTCTCTGGCATGGAAATTCAGTGGTGGTTGGTTTTAATACTAAGGCGGTTAACAAGATAGGATAGAACGTATCTCATTACGTAAAAATGTGAGCAAGGGAGGCACTGCCATCTCATTTGTCATGGGATGATGTAAGTTTGAGATGCTTTAAAAGGAGTTCCAATGACAGATCCTTTTCATAATATGTGATCAGCTAAATCTTTGCTTGTTATGTGCTCAAGTAGTAAGATGTATAAATATGTTTGGTGAGTAAATTTTTTTCAAATATTGTGATCTGAGTCCTTGGGTACTTCCCACTATGCATGCTTTGGTGCTCCTATGTTACCTGATTCTAGGTGAAATGCTGCTTATGTAGAAGGAGATTTCAAACACCAACAACAAAATACTGAGCGTTATTCCCAATAGATTTGCAGCAAAGAAAATTTCAAACTCCACATGAAAATTAAAATAATTACTTGTGTTGTTTGGTGTTTGCTTGCCATTTTAAGTGTTCAGTTCCGAGGACACGTCTTCCAGGGTTTATGATATCTTGTTGACTGTTGGTTTAGGTCTCTTCATTTGCTGACTGAATGTTGTGTTGTACTTTATTGTATCTGCTTCTTGTCCAAATCTGATTGGACTTCTTGTGGATTTAATACTTGATGTTGATGGCTTGATGCTTTGTATCAAAATAATTCTTTCGATACCTTTTTCTGTTATTTATAGATATTTGTGGTAAATGAGCCTGACATGTCGTCATCGTACTTGGTGCATTTTATATATACTCCAATTGTTGAGTGCCTCTGCATTCCAAGTGACCAACCTTCCATTTTAGAATATAATATATCCTTGAGATTTTTTCATTTATCAATCGTACAGAGAGCAATTACAGTCTAGAGGAACATCTAGGTCTGAGGAGCCAAGGATACGAGATGACCGAGACAGGTAACTTGTGTCTGTTGATTTCTTTCACTTTTTTGTTGCTTGTATTAGCTGTCGTCAATAATTTTTTTCCCACCCTCTGAACATGTTAAGAGGGATGAAAGTCTCAAAAAGTGTTGTGGGTGGTTCTATGATATGAAGTAGTGCAAAGTGAGCTATCTTCTTTTAGGCATTTTGTGTCTTGCTTCTTAAGGACTGTAAAATATAAGGAAAAATTGAGAGAGGTGTTACGAAACTCTTTACACATCTTTGTCATGGAATCTTCTCAGTTCTCATCAGTTTCTAATGAATAGAAGAGGATATGAATTTTATCATTTTAGTCACATCTGCATGTTAGCATCTTATAAATTTTATTGTTGATGACTGATGCACAAAGTTTCAGGGACAGGGAGAAATCTCGTGAAAGGGTAAGGGATGGGGAGAAATCTCGTGAAAGGGTAAGGGACAGGGAGAAATCCCGTGAAAGGTCTCATGAGATCTCTAATGAGAAACCGAGGGACCGTGATCATAAAGATGATCGACATCACAGAGATCGTGATAGAAACAGGGACAGGGACAGATACAGGGAGAGAGATCGTGGTCATGATCGGGAACGTGACCATGACCGAGAGCTAACACGAGACCGTTATCGTGGTCGAGACCGTGATCGTGATCGGGAACGTCGTGACCATGATCGTCACAGTGAGAAGGAGAGGGACAGGGATTATGAAGATGGTGATGACCATGATCGAGGGCATTCCCGTGATAGAGATTATGACTATGATCATGCTGATTCAAAACATGAGCGAGACCGTGATATGAAAGAGAAAAACGATGACCGCGCAGAAACAGAGGATAAACATGGGTGGCATGAACAGACTGAGTACAGATATGAACACCCAAAACTAGAAGCTGATCATGACGATGGGCACTATGAACACCGAAGTCGAGGACACTATGACAATCCAGAAGCCCCTGCGGTTTATGACCGCTATAAAGAAGCTGACCATGATCAAATGGATGAGGATGATTATCGTTATGACCGAGATACATCTGAACCACAAGAAAGGGACCGTGATTACCGGCGTTGAGACATCTACTGTCTCGTGTAGTAAGAATACTAAATGTTGTACAAGCTCTGAACTTTCTATGCTTCATGATCTTTTTGCTCGTCCTTTCTCAGTGCTATCTTATTCTCACTTTCGAGTTTTGTTGCAGTCACGTTTTCCTTGAAGACATACTTCTGGTGGTATGATCTAGTTAGAGGCTTGGAGGCCATTTTCTTTATGTTTTAGTAATGTTCCATATGCTTATCTATGTTATTTGACCTATCCCTGTGCTGGAAAACATAAATGCCCCTTGTGTTGTTCGCTTGTGATCAGTAGTCTAGTACTGAAATTCGAAGTGAATCTGATCCGCATTTGCTAGATTTCCTGTATTTGTCTAAATTACATGATTTTGGACAATTTTTAACTCGAGTTTGGTTGTCAAGTGCTTGATTTGGCTACTTTAATAATGATGTGCACATTCTTCTACTGGTTAGCTGATTATGATTGATGCTACGTTAAAAAATAGGGCTATTGAGAGGGAAAATCCTCCTGTCGCGGGGATTGAATTACTGCAATTTAAGTGCGTTACCAGTCACTATTATCAATGGTTGTTGAGGAATGTTGGTGTCACTGCGTGGCTGCATTGAAAGTGTCTTTTGCTGATTGTGTACAATTGATTGCATGTTATTGTACCCCTTTATAATACTTATAATTATATCCATCCTTTCCATTATTGACATTAATTTATGGGTTGTGCTATGGGTACATAATTGTATCCATATGGGTGTCCTTAATTTATAGGCTCCATTATATAGCAAAATGAGTACTTGGGTTCTTATTCAATTTCATTATTAGCATTTAAGTTAACAAACTTGAGTTTTCTTGGCACATGGGTATTCAGATCTCGTAAACCCCCTCCCTCACCCGTGTCATATCAAATACAAGGGGACACAATGCGGAAGTAGGGTAAGTGAAGTGGAAGATTTGTGCTACTTGTACACCCAGGTTTAGTGGTTTACTACTTGGGTGACAGAATACAATTGCAACATTTCTTCATATTTGGGAGTAGTGGGGATGCAAGCGGCCAAGGTTGAAGCAATTAAATTTTAAAGCATATTTATTATTTGTGAATTTCTCAAAATGTGTTGATAAAAAGTGATTTAGTGTTCATAAGCCATTTACAACCATGAGCCAAACACAAGTTTAATCACCACATCTTACTGGTATAGGCACTTGACTAGTATCTCATATTTGGACAGATTTTTGCAGGTAGTTCAGTCGAGTGGTAAGGTGCTGAGTTGGTCTTGAATTGTGTGGTTAACTTGATAATTAGCCCGCTTGTTTTATGGTATGGGCAATTAACTAGTATCTCATATTTGGACAGAATTTTGCAGTTAGGGTCCGTTTGATTGCAAGGGTGGAAAGAAAATATTTTACGGGGAAAAGATTTTCTTAGAAAATATTTTACAGGGAATTGTAATTAAGTGTGTTTGATCGGTATAATTTTTCAAGGAAAATGCTGAAAGTTTGGAGTCCGTTTGGTTTCTTTTTTATGAAAATTGTTCATCAAAGTGATAATATTTTCTACTATCGGGTCTAGAATTTGTTCCAATTGTCATAAATGAAAAAATAATCATACCGAATATCATTCGTTCGACTTTGTTTTGTATGGAAATTGTCAACAAAAGTGAAATTTTTTTTTACAATGGTTGATAGAATTTGTTGCCATTACTATTAAAAAAAAGGTGGAAATTGCTTTTCCACCTGATAGGTAGGAAAACGAAATCAAAAAAGTGTGCATCAAATGGTTGTACCTAGAAAACTGTGGAAAACGTTTTTCATGAAAAAATTTACCTATCAAACAACTTTTCAAGGGTCCTTTTCCACGGAAAATTAAGGTTATCAAACGGAGCCTTAGTTCAGTCAAGTGGTTAGGTTTGGTTTATGGTACGGGTGGACAGATTTTTGCAGGTAGTTCAGTCAAGCGGTTAGGTGCAGAGTTGGTCTTGAATTGTGTGGTTAGCTTGATAATTAGCCCTGTTTGGTTTAGTTAAATATCATATTTTTAATAGATTTTGATAAAAGTTGACTATGTGTAGTTAAAAAGTCGATAAAATATATTTTAGAAATTGGAGGCCAAAAAGGGTAATAAGCATTTTGTTCATATTAATTTGAAGGAACCATCTCTGCACAACGTGATGCACACTTTGAATGAGTGACCATCCTTGAGTGGGATGAAATTTAAACCAAAAACATGCAAGTTCACTCCTTGAGAATTGTGTTTCATCCGGAAGAATCTCTTCAAGTGCACTTATCGTACACCGCGATTCATGTTGTATATTACCAGTATCAGATCACTGAATACGTGAAAGATATATTTGTTCCACAAAAATTTGGGGCGGATAAATCAGCATGGGTAAATATTCTGACAAACGAATCTGAATATCTGCACAACGTCACCTCTACGCAATCCGCGTAACTATTAGGATCCGGCAAAAGAGAAGTAAAAACTTAAAAGCAGATGTACGAGGAAAAGCTTCTTTCATGGATCAAATTTGCTACCAAATTAGTACCCAAAACCCAAATTCAGAACAGTATTCCATAAATTGCTTTCCCAAGTTAAGTTCGTTCAAGACACAAAAAAGGGAAGAAAAAAATACACGCTCACACACACACACACAGCATTTATCCATGTTTGAATCAGAAACTACGATATAGCAATATTAAACCTAGACAAGTTCATTTGGGACGATAACTTTGAGCTATGAATGCTACAGGTCGATATCTTCAAGGCTAAAAACTGGCTTCACTCAGGACGTCCTTGAATGTTGCAACACGTGAAGATTAGAGGCACACAAGGCTATTTACATAAGGTATGTATCTTGTGTAACGACCTGTAGATGGCATGCCCAGCGCTTTAGTTTCTTTTGTAAGCATGTCATAAACGTATAGTTTTCCGGGCTGCTGAACCAACAGCTTGTTGCCAGCGGCAGCAACCACATCCACTTCAGATACAGGCCCACCAATCACTTTCTTGTCAAGAACTACTCTTTGTTTCTCTTCCCACATGCTGGCACGGGTGCTCATTTGCATGGTATTACTGTGGGTATTAGCCAATACTTGAACCATTATCGAGTGCCCAATAGCATAAGCTGAGCAAAGTTTTCCATTCATCGTTCCCAAAACACCATTTCCTGATTGATAGTTTCGGAGCAGTTGTGATCTATCTTTTGTCAGATCATAAGCGAGAATACCCCTTGATTTCCAGTAAACAACCCCATCCACATGAACCCCTGATTTTGTTTCCACAGAATATGAAGTAAAACAAATCTCTCCCGAAACTTTCCAGGATCCTTCTTTGGAGGAGTATATCTCAAATTCAGTCGCATCATCAAAGTCAGCAGATGGAAAGGCACAAACAAGCTTATAATCGACCTCAAAGTTGAGCTGGGATGGTTCAAATATGAGCACAACTGAAGGATGTAACCCATGATTAGCATTTGGTTTTGGAAGTTTCTTCCACTGCTGGGTAACAGGATTGCAAATGTAGTAGGCTTTATTCCCAGTTTGAGATTGGCAGCAAAGCAGTCCATTGGATGCTGACAAAATGTCAATTGGCTCAGGCAAAAATCTCAAAGAGGGGTCCGGTACACCACAAGCTATTGGGTCGTCGGAGACAAACGATGGTAGTTCTCCAGGTACTTGGCTAAAGAAACCCAAGGTCGAACCACAACAAATTGACTGATTATGGGCAAAGAATGGAGTCGATATCTGAAGTTTCCAGCCTCTACAAACACACAGAAACCTGGAGAGTGATTTTGCAGGTAGGAAAGGAAGGGCATGTTCCCTGAGAATATCGCTGAGGTCCATATACATCTTACTGTTCAGCATACCAAGAAATTTGTCCGGCCTTTTCCCACGATCCATTTACTTGTAATTGGATAAGTCCTACTTGATACTGCAGCCACAAATAAAAATTATATACAGCAGCCGATTAATAAAATAGTGTAGAGAGAAATCGTGATAGAGGAGACAAGTTCGTAGTTTGTACTTCCTAAAGCTATTATTTTACCTGTACATATAGAATATATTTAATTATTTTAGTATCAGCAGGTAGCTAATCTGGTATAAAGTTCCAGTACACAAGGAAATGATTCACTTTTTAAGACCGTGAGAAGGATTTCAGTTAAAGTCATTTTTTCTCTGTCCAGTATAACTTCATGTATACTGCTCCAATGTATCGTTTATCCGTTTATCCGTCGGCTGTGTAAAACGAACACTCCTACTAGGGCGCTATGTGTCTGTGTCGGACGTGTATTGTGCCTTGTAGGACACTGTCACACCTCATATACTCTAACATGGGTCCAATAAGCCACATATGGTACCCTATTTTTTACATATTTTTTAAATTTCTAGTGTTGAGGGTTACTCTATGGACATTCCTCGAGCAAGTGTTTGACAAGCCATGTAGTGTTGTGGAGCAAATTAATCTGTCCAATGATCAATTTTGACGTAGTGTCTTACGGAGCAACAAACTAACAAAATTTGGATTTTGGGCTATCATGACCAGAATTCTGGCTCCGCAATTTTAAGATAGGAAAAATTGATAAAATATGCCTATTCTCAATAATATAATGCATTTCGGTTCAACTACCTGTTCCATCAATCTGCTTAGTCCATTAATGAATTGTGCTCCACTTTTAAATATACAAAACAGGCTATGGTCACTAGAGACAATCATTTCAAAGGACTTGAAAAAATGGACATGGTTGATGTAAATCAAGATCAAAGTACATAACAGAAGTTTATCCATATAAATAAGAATGTATACAGAGACGACCATGCACATCAAAGGTAACTGAATGAATAATTACCCACGCAGGAACTTTAACTTATTTTCATAACTTTCTGATTTTATGTTCATAAAATTTACTTTTGTGAATGCAGTTTCACCCCTATTTCTATATCTTCACAATTACCTCTGCCAACAATTACAGTACGGTCAAAAATCTTATGCCTTTCACAAAAGAGTAATGTGTTTCGAAACTCGAATTTAAATAAGAGACCTCTTACTAAAGGTTCAAAGAAAAAAAATGATGCAATCAATTCACTTGGACTATCACAACTATTTCCGAGTTGGCTTTGTTTGCAAAGCTGAAAAATGCCACCAAAATAATTATTCTAAGGTGATATTGTAGTAGAATAGAAATCGACCAACATAAATAACACAAAATGCAATTCCCAGCCAAAGCCCATGGCAAAGACCTTAGTAGCCTATGCTCTCTAGATTTGATTTATCATTAATATTTTATTTTTAATTATTGGATTTTAATTAGTGGTTTGAATCAAATGGATAACTATTGCTGAGTTGAAAGACAAATTCTACATCACGCTTGTGCTTATTAGAACTATATGTACGAAATGGGTATTAAGATGAATGTATTATCACACGAGAACAAATAAAAGTGCGGATATATACAAACATGCAGAGGTGGCACTAACTGAACGTGAATTTAGGGAAGGTCAAGTTAGATGCTTTGAGCATGTCTTGTGTGTACCTAAAGAAACTTCAATTCACAAAATAAATGTGATCCGAGTAGAATAGGTTAGAAAAGGATGAGGTAAACCAAATTAATGACTTCACGTAGTTTAAAATTGTTTGATTTCTTTAGACCTTTCAGGAGTTGGAGTGTTAGAAGGAATGGAGTGATGAAAAAAGATTTACGTGTCCAAACCATTATTATTGACAATAAGGATTGTCTTGTTGTATCTTCTTCTTGTAGATAAGTATCGAGACTCAACAAAATATGCATCCATTATGTGCTACTATGCGAGAGATACCTACAACACACTTCAAAAACATCATTAGTAATTTTCAATTAAGTTAAGATAGGTCATAAATATAATACTAACAAAACACCAAACAATTGGATTTCAAGTAATGGTTAGAATGTGACACAAGCTCATGGATTGCATCCATCAAAACAAAAAGAGTGACAACAGACAGATGGTTATCCCTTCATTTCCTAGTTTTCTCTGCTTCTAAAATTGAACCCACGGGAAGATGCGTTTTCATCATCTCACATAGAGATGTAGCGATAAAGATGGAGGGAAAGATTTCACTTGGATATAGGGGAATGATGTTCTATAGTAGAGCACAAGGAGAGAGTAGGTTAATTCCTCCATGAATGCATATCTCAGCAGCCACATCTATGCTCTGAGGTGTGCACCTTAGTAAGTCAAAGCATAAGCCTTCAAAAAAAATGGCACTCAAGCCGTAAGCTTCGAGAGCTTAATGAAGGCCTCGTGTGAGGCATACGCCTCGTTCACTTTTTTAAACAATGGTAATAAGCTACAATTTTGTTACGTGATTACTAATTTGACGATTTATTATTTTCTAGTTTATCAATCTATTTTATATTTATATACAAGTTAAACTTTTAATCTTGGTAAATTGTTTTATTATGAATTTAATTATAGTTTTTCACTTATTACAGGCATATTTATATTCGTTACAATTTTTAAAAAATATTTAATAGGTTTGTGTTGAGACATACATATCAAAATACGCCTTTCACTTCATAAGAAAGTTGGATTCTTAGCCAAGCACCCACTCGCTTGGAGGTGATAGAGCCTTTCCAAACATTGGACTTGTGAGCATTTAAGGACGTGAAAAAGGATTGGAGCATGTCCAACACGTTTAAAAGTAATCAAACTTACATTTTAGTTACTTATTTGGTCAAGCATGATTCCCAAAGCATGTTTCGCAAAGTCTTAAAAGGGTTTCCTGTAAGTGAAAATGTAGGTTTTAAAATAACCAATTTCCTTTTTGATAAAAATAAATGCACAATCCAATGCACTCTTTACTTAATTTGTTCAGATAATTCTATATATTTTGATTATTAGAATTTTTAACAACTCGTCTACTGCAAAACCTTTTTTCCCTTGCTTTGGTTGGTTTAAATAGAAAATTCCTTCTCTTTATATCAAGCAAATTTCTCTCCAATCCATAATAACCAAATTATGCGTTAGACAATCCAAAATATAAAAAAGGACAACAAACAAAACCCTAAGTGGAGTATGAGAATTCAAACAAGTAAACATTGAACTAAAATACGAAAATTTTCAACAAATTCAAAAAAAAAAAAAACAAAATAGTAGAAACCTTTATATGCACACAATCATATAATACAAAAATCATAGCCTTCGTAATAGGAAAAAAAATTGAAAAGAAAAGATGCATTGTGATAATTTGAGAGAATTTTTATTATTGATTGGAATGTAGTACCGATCAGCGATATAGTAATCGGATTAAAAGACACTTAAAATAGATGAGAAATATTCATACCTTATTGATTTCGATTATTGATTGAAACTAAACGAAGAGGAGAGTGAGTCAGTCGAGTCTCATCGAGTAAACGGTTGAATGTACTTTGGGTTTTTCTAATTATTTTCTCTGTTATTTATAACTCTCTTAACAGGGCGGGTGGAAATGAGCTTAAAGCTTGTTGGGCTCGAAAGCCTTAATAGTTTGTTCTCTCCTCACAGTACACCTGAGCATTTTACTCAGAATTGAACGCTTGGAACTGAAATCGTATCGAAATCAAATGTTTCTATCAAGTTCCAAAAAGAAATTAGGAATCGTAATCAAGAACTGACTGGGCCCGGATCAATTCGTGGTTCCTAAATCAGAACCTTGGTATCCGAATGGAATCGATTTTTTATTTATAATTTATAGGATGAGTAAAAAAAATAAAAAACCTAAAAACACTTATTTAAATAGTAATTTGTCTAAAACTACAGACTCTTTAACATTATGAAATTAAGATTGACTCGTACTTTTTTTTTTTTTTTTGTCTCTCGTCTCTCACTAGATTGTTGTATTTTCAGATCTTAATACATGTTAATTTTTGCAATGTAAGCTTTTGATTCATAAAAAGTTCAAGTTAAGTTGTGGATAAGTTAATGAATCGAAGTAAACTTGAAGTGTTGGGAAAGATTGTTATGGGAAACCAAAAAAAAATAAAATAAAGTGTTCGTTCTTTGTAATTCAAGCTTTTTACTTTCTTGCATTGTTTATGAACTAAGTGTTTTTTTTTTTTATAATGCGTGATATTGAACCTTATATATTCATAGTTGGGGTTGTGATATACCTTTTTGATTATCTTGAGCACCTGATTCTCTTTTGAAATATGATTTATTTATTTATTTTTATTTAAATAAAGCGAGTTCAATATATGAACTATAATTTCTTGATAATATATAGTTATGTATCTAATTAATATTTTTTATGTTAATGTGTAATTTTCTATAATTAAATTATAGGCTCTAGCATACCTCCTATGGATCGAATAAGACTTATTAAGAAAGAATAATTTCTTCGCAAACTATAATTTAAATTTTGATATTTTAATATATTCCTTAGCTAGAGTTTCCTTCTTGCATAAATAATGTTGAGTAGTAGTGTGTACTAATATGTATTGAAATGGCATATATAGAAATATTTATCAAATTTATATATAAAAAAAATGTTATGGATAGAATTGAATCGGAATCGACAATTCGAATTTGAGTTTGTTTTCACTAATTACAAGGATCTGAATAATTCCATTTACGAAATACCCTAAATTTAATGGGTGATTACGGATATTGAAATACATCGTATCAACCCACTCGACGCCGGGGCCTACCTTAGAGGCTTTTTTTTTTGTCAATTGTGATAAAGTACACGAGTCGTTTATTTGACATGATTTTTAAAATGTCGAAAGCAACTTTTAAGATTAAAAAGTTATTTTTTAATATATTTGAAAAAAATTTAAAATGTTTTATTTGACTCGAAAGCTTTTAGAGCAAGATGACCTAAGTAAACTCTTCTACAATAGAAGCTCAATTGACCTTAAGTCCACTTTAAATGATTGATCTGTCGTGGGGGCTGGGCGGCAGGCCACAGCCTGTCATCTTTAGTGTGTAAAGAGACCATCCTATTACCAGGTTGGGGACCCAACCCTCCCACAATGGCTGTTGTCTTGACTGCGCTATTGTTGCTTTCGTTGCTTTCGTTGCGTTGTTTTGCTATGGCAGGCACTTTTTAAGTACTTGATTAAGAAGGGAATTTGCTTCTTTTATTGACATTGTAATTGCATTTGGTTCGTAATAGTGGCTGTGTTGATTGGAGGTGGAGATATAAGCAACATTATAAGAAGATTAAAAGTGGCAACCTTAGCTTAAAGAAGTGAAGTTTAAGAAAGTAATCTAATGTTATGAGTGATGCCCCATTGCACCTTATCCCCTGGCACTAGGAGAAGGAGGGTTTTGTTTTTCTTTTATTTTTTATTTTTTTTTGTTTGACAAAAGGCCTCTTTCAACTAGTCGATAAAGAAATCAGCCCATAACTTTGAAATTGATGTCAAATGACCATATTGCCTAAAATTGATTAAAATCTTGAAGAACCATATACAAGAATTTCTCCACAAGTTCATGATAGGACATTTATATACATACGTAAATGTAAGAATACTTTCGTATATATTGAGGATTACTTGGTTGTAGATGTAAGGTTGCTTTCTTTTCATTTTTTATTTTTTATTTTTAATTCTTGTGAGATGTAGTATTTATTAATTAGTGACCATGATAATTCTGATTGAATCTGTGGTAGCAACTAAGTGCAATGTGGCCATGCCAGAATGTATACTCAAGATTAAAGATGAGCAAGTCATCAAAGAAACTTAGGACAGTGACCCCACCCCACCATCAATTCGGATACTTCAAGCCAATATGATCACGTTGACAAGTCAAGTCTTCCGCAGCAGATTATTCCTCAGATCAAGTCGAGTAGACAAATATATATAAGCAACAAATCCAGGCACGAACTTATTATACTGTAACCAGTCAAAAAACACAAAATATGCACAATTTCACAAAGAAATGGGTGGGTCAACCATAAAGCTACCGACTAAAAGGGACATTGCAAAACAAGGAAAATGGAAAAATGTCAACACCAATGCAATGAATATAAGTTCAAATGACTCGGAAAGCTAAAATTTTCAACCTCGAGCTAGCTTCTTGATTACAGCAGCCATGTACTTACCCTGATGCTCTGCCAGGGCCAGCTCCATTTCACTTGCTTCTCTTGTACCATCCCCAGCAAAGACTCCAGCACCATATGGAGAACCCCCTCTAATGGAATCCATTTTGAACATACCAGAGCCAAAAGTATACCCAATGGGAACAAATAGCATCCCATGATGAGCTAACTGAGTGATGGCTGTCCATCTGCAACACAAAAGAAAGGGATATAGTGAATTCTGTTTTACAGGGCACTCATGGTCTCAACCTCAAACCCGAGAGAGATGAATGGCTGAGGCATTTGGAAACCAGGTATACTTCACACATAACATCATCCTCTATAATCTGATGAAGATGCTAAAGGTCTTAAATGGTGCAGTTTGTAAGTTTTAGGGTGGACTGAGGATATGAACATATTCAAAACTGTATCATCTGTCCTTTAAAGTAAGAAATATCCAAGTAATCCTCAACATACACAAAATTTGGACTCGTTACATGTTTAAAGAAGCTTCTGGTGAAACAGCAGAAATCAGGGCATAAATGACGAAGAAGAGCTAGCACCTAATCTTTATCGATATCTCTTAAAGTAATATCAAACAAATTGAGATTCTGAAAGAGGGTCTTTTATGGATGATCATGGTAATAGAGTTAATGATCCGGTACTGCAGCTTTTGAGGCACCAAACCAGAAACCAAAAAACGACAATAATCCTGAGCTAGCTTCTCGATCACAGCAATGATTGTCAACATTTAGATTCTATAATTTTAAATAAATCTCCAGATAAAGATCTTCGTCGTGTCAATTCTTTCTCACGTACAAAAACTCTACGGAATAGGACCAATTGATAGCCTCAGCATATGCAATGAACACAGCAGAAAACAACAAGGGCATCTAGGCTAACTTCAATCACTAAGTGAAGAAACAAAAATACTCTTTGTTTTCCAAGTCTTTTTATAAGATAAGCTCCAAAATGGTTGCATAAAAAATTGAGATCCAAAATGCCATTCATTTCCTTAATAAAACAGCTTTTCCTTCCCAAATGCCATGGACACATCAGACCAGCAAAACCCTTGCACTGCCAACGTTCCCCCTCACACTTGCTGAGTTCAATTGCCGGTATTACTATTATAAAATAATATAAGCCCGCAGCCTCAGCTAGATGTAATAATAACGGCTGTTATCAGATCTCCTTACAAAAGTCTTATAATGTAAGATCTCTCAATAAATAGCATCTATTTAATAGGCTGTCTCATTCTCAATCTCAAGTCAAGAGGCGGGATACTTGCCAAATCAGAGTTTCCCCAAAAGTCATTTCTAACAAGGTGGTGGTTATTCATTGTACAATGTGCCAGCACATTAGATACATGTTAGTATAACAAAATTATCATAACTCAAACCAGTTCTAATTGCACCCAAAAGCATCCAGATCAAGTCTGATATAACCTCCCAGATATCAAACATAAAAATTGGTGTGAAATGATAAAAACCACAAAGCATTTAATGGACAGAGAAAACCTGTCTTTCCGGTTTCTGTAGGTTGTAATTGTTGTTAAGTATGTAATTTTGAAAATTTAAAGTATATTGATATTTACTAACTTTCGAGACCAGTTTCTTATTTTCCCTTCCAGCCTTTCTCTTCCAAAACTACTCTCCATTTCTTTTCCAATATCTTATTGAAATATAAAACTCTGATGCTTTTGACTAGTCAGGTTAGACATATCATCCCATGAAAGGCATAACATGCAACTTGGAGATGAGTAAAACTCTATTGAAGATGGGAATGTTAGCAATACTAAATGATCCAGGCTTGAGAGCAAGGCAATGTAAAGGATCGACGTGTCAAATGAGGGAAGTCCACAACAAATTTCCATCAGAGCTAGGAGAGGGTATTTACGAGTTATAAAACTAACTAATGAGATTCTAAAGATTAATGATGATTTATGGATAGAGGATGACTGCTTTTGTACTTATTTACTAAAATAAAGAAGATATATATAATCATGAAAACTACGAAGTTATTAAGCTTACAAGTCTCATAGAAGAAATGTGCCATTAGTCATGAGAATCGGTTATAGAAGTCATTTATTTAAGAAATTAAAGAAAGTGCAGAGAAAAGAACCAAAATTTGCATACAATGTTTACTGATTTAGGAAAGGCATGTGATATGGAGTGATAAGAAGTTTTATGGTGAATGTCATGCCAATAAACTAAAAGAATGAAAATTTACATGGGTGGGTTGTTTAAAAGCTATTCGAGGCTTAAGTCTTGAGACTTATGCCTCAATGGAAAACCTCAAGGCGACTAGGGTGTATGCTATGCGTTTTATTACCAGTCTTAGCTTTTGGGAATCTTTTTCTAGGCTACAGCATTTTATGGTTTATTTTTTCTGTTTTATGCCTTGATACAGAAGAGGAAGGGAAAAAATAATGCACCATTATATGAAGAGGATAATCACAAATAATTGGCAGAAACTAATGGCAATGAAAATAGTGTAGGGAGCAATACGAAAACGACTATATAAATTATTCTATTAGTAGAGGAGATATGGGACTTTAGGTTGTTTCTACTTCCAGCAGTAGAAATACATTACAACTTTTTTATGTGAATAATAAGTTAAGAATTTATCGTTGCTACTTGATCGATCTATTTTATGCTTGTTTGCAAGTTAGACCTTTTATTTTGTTAATTCGTTTTATCATTAATTTTCAAGATGGTTTATGGTTTACTTTGAATACATGTTTGTATTTTATATTCTACTGAATTATTTTATAGTTTTTCAATGCCCTGGTAAACACAACTGAGCCTTTCCAAACAATGAATGGTTGAGAAAAAAAAATTTCCACACAAGTTTAAGTTTCCATTTACAAGAGCATTGTGATCCTAGGACAAAAGTTAAGACATGAACGGGAAGGGTGATGGACTGCATTGGAAAGCTGCCAAAACTACACATTTACTCTATTTTCAAAAAAGAAAGGAGATTCTTTTTAATTTTATTGTAATAATTATTGATTCTTAAGTTCCCCATATTGTTATTTGGCAACTTAGCATTTTTGTTTCATCTATACAATACTAGTATTGTTGAACAATTCAAATTATTGGTTTGATTTATCCAATCATATAGAAACTCAGCCCTTCTTTTTTTCTCTCAATTATTGGTTTCCTCTTCTTTTCTCTATTTTCTTTTTCCCATTCTTTCTATTTCTTTATCTTTCCAATGTGCAACAAATCAATGTGCATGCTATGGTTGTGAACCACTTGATTTTATAACACCTTTTGAATAGATGTAGCACTTGATCAAGTACGGTGCAAAATAATTTCACTGTTTAACTATGCATAAGTGCAAGACCTACAGCATTATACGAGTTTTTATAGCTTTAAAATAAGTGGACATTTCGTATTCAGGATTCCATCTTCTTGTTGTAGACTTCATATATAACTATTTTGAGTTCATACATAATATCCTACATAGCTTGAAATACTTCCAATGTTAAGGCTCGAGCTCTGATGTAGAAACAATGTTAAGATGTCTTTAAACAGAGTAAGCATCAATAAATAGCCTCTTTCACCACATTTCTCTTACATAGAATGCTTAATCACAATAATCAACTTATCAGAGCAAAAAACAATAGGAAAGTAAAAAGCTTACGCAGTGGTCTCTTGGCCACCTCCTTGAGTTCCGGTGCTGACGAAGAATCCAGCAGGCTTCCCAGATAGTTTCTGCTCCCTCCACAACTGTCCAGTCGAATCAAAGAAAGCTTTCATTTGGGCCGCCATGCACCCGTACCTCGTCGGGAACCCAAACAAGAACCCATCCGCCGACACCAAGTCTGCAGGGGACCCGATTACCGGAATCGAGTCGTCCTTAGGCGGGGCCTGCATTTGGGCCAGGGCACCATCAGACAGCGTCTCGGGCACCCGAAACAGCACCGCCTCGACGCCATCGACGGCGTCGACACCCATCTTCATCCGCCTGGCCAGGCACTCCACGTGGCCGTACATTGAGTAAAAAACTATGAAAAGCTTGAGGTTCTTGGACGGGTCTGGTCGGCCTGTGGTGTTGGAGGTGGATTCGGGTGGGGATTCATGTACAATTGTTGTGGGTTTGGGGAGTTTCTTCTTGCTAGGAACACAGCCCCCACCTTTTCCCATGAAGTATTTCAATTCCGCAAAAGAAACTGATTTTGTGGACTTTGATAATGATGGAAATGAATTTGTTGGGCTCAGGGGAACGCCACGTCGTAAAATCGAAGTTTTAAACCACCTGCACACCCTACTTTTTACTTGGTACATTGATTTATTTTGATTTTGTTTCATCATAATTATCCAATTTGATTTTATTTTATCATAATCATGCAATTTAATTTAATTTATTCAATTTTATATAAGGTTTCGCCGTGACCACTCAATTTCATATAACATTTTACCGTGATCACTCAACTTCTTTTTACCATTTTCTTTAATTTTAAAAGGATAAAATTGTAACTTTATTTTATATATATATATATATATATATATATATATATATATATGATAAAAACTTATTTTTTTAAATAAAATAAAATAAAACTTATTTAAAAAAACTTTTTAAAAATTTTAAATTTTTTTTTTTAAATAATACAGCTCTACCGTTTTACCCCTTTAAAATTATGGTCCATTTGATTGTAAAGGTGGAAAATATGTGGAAAAAAATGAATTTCAGGGAATTGAATCGCTTAGAAATTGTTTTACTGTGAATTGTAATTAATTGTGTTTGATTGATATAATTTTCCACCTGAAAAATGTTGAAAGTTTGATATCCGTTTGTTTTCGTTTCTCATGAAAATTGACCATTAAAGTGATTTTTTTATCATCGTGTCTAAAAAAATTTCTAATTGATAAAAAAAAAAATAACTAGAAAACCAATTTTCACTAAATTGGTGGAAATTAATTTTCCACAAAACCAAGGAAAATGTAAATATGTGAGTCAAACCAATAAAATATTTTCCATGAAAATTAATGGTCAATCAAACAGGCCTTTAGTGAAAATGTTGAAAAGAAATTGAGTGGTCATTATGAAATATTATATGAAATTGGATGATCATGATGAAATAAAATCAAATTGAGAGACTCTAATGACACTAAATATAAAATTAGATTGTTACGGTGAAACAAAATCAAACTAAATAGTCATGATGAAATTAATATAAAGTTGGGTGACTATCAGTGAATTTAACCCTAAAATCAACTTTATATTTTCTAAGTTTTTAAAATTAATTCATTAATTTAATAAAGACTAAGTATTTTTAATTATTGATTTTAACATTTTAAATGAGCGTAAAGACGCGTTTTCAAAGAGTAATACTATTTATTTTTATGATGATATGATAACTCAATATTCCTCACACCTAACTAATCATATTATTCCACATAAACTATTATATTACCGATATTCCATCATCACAATGATAATTAACATTATTCATTTTCAAATGGTTTGACTAGATAAGTATATGGTGAATGAATGTAAAACTGTTGAGAGAAAAAGTGATTAGGATGTGTTTGATTGAGATGGAATCTTATACTATATTAAAGAATGATAGTTCCGCAATGTTCCCGCCCAAAATCCCGTCCAAGACTCCCGCCTAAACCATTATTACAAAAAAAAAAATTAAAAAGCCTCCGAGCGTGGAGAGCCGGAGGCAAAACATTATTATTATTATTATTTTTTAACATACCTAGAATTTCTTCCGTTTATTTTTTTTCTAATAATTCTACTTATTTACATTTAACACAAACTATAAATACAATTTCACTTGTTAATAATTTAATTTAAAAACATTAGAAAATATTCAATTCTATACATACATGAAAATCAAAATTCCTTTCGGGGGTGTTGCCCCCGAGCCCCCACGAGAGGTGCTGCCCCCTCGACCCCCGCGACTTGACCGGGCAGGTTGATCCCCGTCGTGGCGTTGTCTCCAAACCCCCACGAGGGGATGCTGCCTCCGCGACCCCCGCGACCTGACCAGGCAGGTTGATCCCCCTTCGGGGGCGTTGCCCCGAACCTCCACAAAGAAATTTTTTTAAAAAAAATTAAAAAAATTAAAAATTTATGGCCCTAGGGCTGTCAAACAGCCCTTAAGCTTTAAAAATAACAATAATAATAATAAAAAGTTTTAGGCAGACACAAGAAAAAAGTTTTTTTTTTAAAAAAAAAGGTTCAGTGTGTGTCAGGCCAGGAGGTAAATTGAAATTGTATATATAAGTGGTCCCTTGCAAAAAAATTCTGCCCAAGAATCCCGCCTAAACCATTCTTCGAATTTATTATTACAAATTGTTTATGATTTTTCATTCATAACTTAAAAAAAGAAAAATAATAATAATAATAATTTGGCGACGCACACGGCGTCTCCGCGCGCACGGAGCTGGACAGTCTAGCTCCATTCTGCACAGAGCTGGCTCCCAATATGCTGCAACAGTGTTCCCTCTTTTGTTTTTTTTTTCAAATTCAAAATTCAAATTATGCATTTATTGGTTGTCTCCCAAAAATGACACAGTAAAATTCCTGACCAAACTTTGTGGCGCAGTGTTATCTCATTTTCAAAACCTCTCATCTTTTCTCTCCGTCTATGTGTAGAGCTTTTTTTTGTGTCTTATTTTTTACAAAATTTTGACTTAGTTTGCAAGATCTATGCTTTTTGCCCAATTTTGTAGTTGTGATTTGGCTTTTATTTGCAATTTTTTAATCTCTGATCAGGACTACAGTTGTTCGCGCAAGGAATGGATTCATTGACTGGAGGAGGTATGGGTCAGCAGAAAGAAATCTACAATATATTCTCTGTGTATACGTTCAAGACAAGAATATATTCATGCTCTCAATCTTCTCAAACTTTGCAAATAATTTGATGCTTCAATTGAACTCTCAGTATATTATTTAACACTGGCTTCTATTCAAATGGACGTTGCACCATCGAATCAGAACCCACCAGCCCAAGTTAAAAAAATAAATATTTGTTTACACCAATTTTCCCCCTTTTTATGTTTGTTATTAGTAAAGTTTTTACTTGTTGATTTCTTGATTTTAATTCGCAGAAGTCAGAACGGTGCATTTTTGCCATAATTATTGGTGAGTTCATGTGATAAAGTTGCTGATTACTTTCAGGAAAAGTTTGGTTATGATTTTTATACATGCTATGTGAAGTGAAATTTGAAATGCTGAATTTTTCCCATCTTTTTGACCATTTTCCAGTTGAATGATTCAACGATTTTTGGACTATATTTGTACTGGTGGTCAGTGGCAAATTTTGTAAGTCGAAATCAGTATTGAATTGTCGTTTTGCTTTTTAATGACTAAACGATTCAACGATTTATGTTTCTATGTATGCTTTGCTTGCATATTAACATTTACAAGTTGTCTTCAGTTATTGGTACCGAAAGTTTGTTTTGTTAATTTGATCAATTTTGCAATGAACGATATGTTTTGTTATTGGTACCGAAAGTTTCAATTTTGCATATCAATTTTGGAACTCTTTTACTGAAAAGTTGTTGGTTGA
>CM032638.1:24556933-24638703 GCA_019097785.1 Fraxinus excelsior
AATCCGCCCCATCCCGACGGGTTAGCGGGGCGGGGCGAAGATTGCCACCCCTCCTTGGGTCACTCCCTAGCCCTGCCCCGAACCCGCTCCATGAAGAGTAAAAAATAATAATTAACGACAAATTTAAAAAAATATTATTTAACTGGAATTTTTTGAAAATAAAAAAGGGGGATGGGACAGGAAACGAGGCAAGCTAGTGCCCCGCACCCGCCCCGCCCCGTCCCGTCCCGTCCCGTCTAAGGCGGGGCGGGATGGGATGGGGGTGTGCCCCCCCCCCCCCCCCCCCGGTTGCCATCTCTAGACCAAGCTAATCGGACTGAGTTTTATAACACTGATACAAATACATAAAAATAGTATTTTTTTCAGAAATAATCCTTAAATATTTTATAATCTACAAGACTGCAACAACCCTAATCCCAAACGTGCTTACATTAATTATACTTACCAACTTGATTGGAAGATTAGGGTCATCAATAGATAGGGTAAGTTGATCATTCCATTCAGGGTTGACACTCTTTTTCACCACACGAGTCTTTAAATTCTGTTCCAACAATAATAATTTAAATTACATAAGATTAATCATAAACTGAAGTGAACATAGACAAGTTATCTTGAAATAAAGTACGTACCTGTTTTCCCATCCTAAGAATCACGTAAGGATCGCTGCTTGTAGTGTCTCTTATCGCAAGGTCGATGCCTTTTATGATGTTGACTCTTAGCAAACCGAACAAATTTTCCATCTCAACAGAAAAACAGCAAGCACTTCAACAGGTAAACAAACGAAAATCAAGAAAAGTTGGAGTTGATTGTGTCTTCACGTGAGAGAGACAGAGAGATTGAGGATTATTCGAGTTGTGGCTATGGCTTCTATGTTGTAACACCAAACTGAGGTGTTATTTTATTGTAATAAAACCCAAATATATAATTTAATACATCAATTAATTTGGCAATTATCAATTGCCTGCTTTGGACGTTGTACACGTCAATTCTAGAAGCGTATCAAACTTGGCTAGCTAGTGGTTTTGAAGAAGATTTGTGGCTCGTAAATTTTGTGAGAACAACAGAAATTCGAATAAAGAGTCATCAATAACGAGTAAGGAATAATTCTAACCAATTCTACTATGTCTCATCTTTACTTGTTTAAGGGTGTAGAGTCTTTGTTGAGAACTTCTCTATTTTTTTTATTTTTTTTTCACATATGTTGTGGTTGTAGATATTATAATATTGCCACACTCAATACTACTTTGAGAGAAGCGTTGATAATATCTTCAACATTATTAAATTGAATTTACGCGTCCCTTTCAAAAGTCATTTATCATATTTGTTAATTGTCTTATTCTCATCTCTTTCAATATTAAAAATATTGTCAATGTTTTGTTTGGATAAGCTTACAAGGAAATGAATTTTCTTTTGTTTAAATTTTTAAATTTAAATATTTGAATATATACGTTGTGAGTAAAAGAGAATACTTATTTTGATATTAAAAGATTATTATCAACGTAAAGTTGTGGTGGCGATCGAGTCACGTAGATATGAAGTTATGGTGATCAAAACACGTAAAAGAGAGTTTTCTCTTGTTGTCAAAGTCGTGAAGTAATCAAGACGAGTTCTATTGTCAATTACAAGAAGATTGAAGATAGTAGTACGAAAAAGTCAAATTTCAAACTCTGGTTTGAAGAGCTTCAAATTTGGTTCTATCTATTATAATTAAAGGAGGAACGATTGCATCTATTGATAAAAGGTTGCGACGATAAGTATGTAAGTGTTATGCCCATATAACCGATGCATATTTATGACAAGATCTATTATTTAATTGAATTAATATTCTAATTAATTAAATAATAGAATCCGTAGATTCAAATCTTGACGATTTGTTAATCATAAGGAGTTGTAATTGTAAGATACAAATTACATATGACTGAATCTTAAATCGTTCATGGTTGTATGTAATAACGAGATACAAATATCCTTATGACGGATAGACCATCACGTGTGGTATTTCTTACTTATGAAGTAAATAATTGATCTCACAAGTTTAAGTGTGGTGACACTTGAATGAACACGTGAACTTTTTGTTATAGAATAAAACATTGGAGACCCGCTGAGAGATTCCACATGGAAAACTATTTGAGTGTCAGTAGTTAATCTCTAACGTTCGGTAGTGAAATTAGTCATTTGACTTGAAGTCATCGTAGTGCCTTATATGAGGACAACCATAATTTGGTGATGTCGGATGTTGCTCTGTCAAGGGTCGCTAATACGACATCGTTCGAGTATGTCAAGAATCATATGAAGGTTATGAATGATCAATAGATGACTCGTCACTCTTAGATAGTAAGAGATTATGATCTACATTTCATCTGTTAAGTTGATAATGAAATCCTTGGCCAATGTGAACTCATAAGTCGAAAAAGAGTTTTCGACTTACATTGACTTAACAGTAGGATAAAAGATATGATCGATAATTGAGATTGACACATATCCATATCTCGTAATTGATCGGATCATATTGACGAATGGATTATAATTTCACGATAAACGAAACAAATTTGGTTTTGTCATGCCACGTGACATTTCCCGTCACATGTATTGCTCTAACACATTGCTAGATGTCAATTTGGGACGACGAATGTAAATTGATGATAAGTTAAAAGGAGTATTTTAATTTATCAATTTTGATTAGATCAAAATAATAATTCACGTCGTTAGGCAGTGATCAGGAACATAATGGGTCACACACAAAAGATAATCAGAAGAATGAGATTTACCAATTAATTAATTAACAAGTGTTGGATAATTAATTGATTGTGTTGCTTATTAATATGCCTGAATTAATTATGGATTAATTAATTTATGGACCGGATTTAATTAATTTGATTAATTAAATGTTGGACCGGGTTAAATTAAGAGATGGGCCAAGCCCGTTTGGACTTGTATTAATAGGTTGTTAGAGTTTGAAAAACGATAGAGAATTAATTTCATTATTCTTGCTAGCACAAGAAAAAAAAACTCTAGTCGTCATTCTTGTTCTCTGTGTGGATCACCATTGGAGGCTGGATAATTGAACAGTTTGGATTGTAGATCGTGATCATTGGAGTTTGTGAATCAGCAAAAGAGTTTGCAAAATTCATCAAATGTATGATTTCTATCACAGTTTCTATTTAAACATAAAGCAGATCCTTGTTTGGGAATTGAAAATTGTTTATTTCCGCTACGCATGATTAAGTAGATTCCCAACAGTGGTATCTGAGTCTACTTTGTGTTTGTTAGAAGTTGTTTTGTATTTTGGAACAATCAAAAGTTGATTGTTTAAATTTTTTTTTGAATCTAGCAATTTAGAAAATTAGTTTTCATTTTCGAAAATCTGTTTTGGAAAGGAAAATATTTTTTGGTAAAATTTTGGATCTGAAATTCATGTTGGCGGCAGTGAGGCCACTGGCCGTGGCGACGAAGGCACCGGGCCATGGCTGCAGGAACCGGCTGCTCTCAAGGCAGAGCCGCCACGACCTGGAAGCAGCAGCGACAGTCATTGATGTGCATTGCAGCAGCGAGAGTTGCTGCTGCTGCAGCTGCGCTCGCCCGCAGCGACGAGCGCCGCTACTGGAAGTCGCAACAGCGTCGTGCGCTGCTGCAATACCCGGTGGTGCGCCGCAATCGTACTACCATTTTCCAGTCGTCAGCATCGTAAATAAGGGAGGGGAAGTTTTAGGGTTTTTGCAATCGGGTGGAATGGTTTGGAGGCAGGGGCCTCGTATGCAATTTCTGAAATTGAAAGCCCTTGCCTGCAATTATGAAAAAGGGTCAATTTTGCAATTTTTGATGAAGGGCTTGCCATGCAATTTAGTTAATTGAAGTGTCTGTTTACAATTTTATACTTGGGTCAATTTACAATTTTCAAAATGGTTTTGAATTTAAATATTAAAATGGTTTTAGATTTGATTTTCAAATGGGTTTGACCTAAAATTTCAATTTTGACCCGTTTAAAATTTTATTTAAATTGAATTTTAACTTAAATATTAAACTTTGATCCTAAACTGAATTTTATTTTATTTAGGGTTTTTATCCTAAATTAAAATGTTAATTCAATTAAATTAGAGTTGGACTCTAATTTGACATTTAATTGAAATTTGATTTTAATTAAATTATCTTGCCCTAAAAATTTTCTTGAAATTAGAGTTGGACTCTAATTTGATATATAATTAGAGTTTGATTTTAATTAAACAAGTTCGCCTTAATATCTTGGAATTAGAGTTTGACTCTAATTTTTGTATTTAGTTAAAATTTGATTTTAATTAAATAGTTATGCCTTGTAATAGCGGAATTAGAATGAGATTCTAATTTGGTATATAAAATTAAAATTTGATTTTAATTAAATATACTTGCTAATTAAATTAATTGATTGATTTGATTAATTAATTATTTAATTGTTCCTATCCATTTGTCTAAATTAGTTTAGACGACCTTAATTGTTAGAAACTTGAAACATGTTTGCATATAATATTAGATATTTTATAGGAACTCATTTATTAGATGAGTGTTTAATCAGTGGACGACTATGGACTCGACTATGTGGATGTGTTGAATGATTTATTTTATTCTTGTTGTTTTATGGGCTTGCGAGCTCTTAATTTATTTTGGATCTGCGAGTCCGTTATTATTGTAATTATTTTGGGCATGCGTGTCCAATGTTATTCAAGTATGTGTGCCAACTAGTACATGATACAGGTTGTGGCAAGACTAATTGAAGATGCAAGAAGAGGATTGAACCATGGAGATGGTGCATTGATATTAATTCAATGCAATACCCCCTAGGATTTGACCAACTAGTCTTCCTTATGGCTCGGGAAGATTAGATAGAATTAGTCCATAATCATCCACTTTTTTATATATGTTTATTTGCATGTTTGATGAAATATGTACACATATATATACATGATTGAATCGATGAGACTTTTGCATGCAAAATCACTCGTTAAAAATATTAAGACAATTTATAATTTGTCTTCCATCATCATAGTGAAAAATGAGAGTCCTAAAACGATCTCAACTTGTTGAGTACACTCAAGGCTCGTCTATTATGGATATGTTTGACACTATGAAATATTAAATATTTCTGAATGATAAGTTTGACTTAACTAAAATTTATCTTTTATTGAGTACACTCAAAGAGGTAAATTTTAGAGGCATATTAAAATATTAGTCATATTTATATTCGTCTTCCATCATTATAGTGAAAAATGAGAGTCCTAAATCAATCTCAACTTGTTGAGTACACTCAAGGCTAGTCTATTAGGGATATGTTTGACACTATGAAATATTAGATATTTCTGAATGATGGGTTAGATTTAACTAAAATTTATCTTTTGTTGAGTATGCTCAAGGAGATAAATTTTAGAGACATGTTAAGCTAACATATAAGATGTACGAAGACAAGGAGTTGTCGTTTAATGATTTGAGAGTTGTATGGAGATACAATTGATAATAGTATCTACCCAAATGTTTTATTAAAGCTTGTTGAGTACACTCAAGATTTTAATATAACAAATGAGATCCCAACCCACTGGGAAACAAGTATGAATTCCATAAATTTATGTGAGAGGGTCATAAATTTGAGTTAAACAGTGAGAGTGAAATTAATGTAATAAAAGACCATCTTAAATTAATTGATGTATTATATATATATACTTTTCGTCGTTTACATTTATTGAATCTTGAGTAACCATATGTATTTGAGAGGCATACTGGATGCTATAACCAAACCAAATTTTCTTGATTGACACCGCAATCTGAGAATTGTTTTCAGGCATGAAAAATTGGTTGTCCTTCAGTAGCCCTTTCCAGAGACACTTGTTGATGACTCAATAAAGGAAGAGGTGGCTACTATAATAAACACAGTGATGACGACAACACTGCAATATGTGTGATGTTTGCGACTATGTCACCTGAGTTACAAAAGCAACATAAGAGTATAGATGCTAACACATGATTTTTCATCTCAAGGTGTTGAATGATAAACAATCACGTGTAGAAAGATATGAGATTTCATAGCAACTATACCAGTGCATAATGGCAAATGAGTCTTCAGCCAATGCTGGTGTGCTGAAGACGTTGACTACTTTGATAAGTTATCTCAATCGAGATCAGTCATGAACAAAGAACTAAGTATGACTTGGTTCTACAATCTTTGTCGGAGAGTTATTCATAACTAATTATGAATTTAACATGAATAAATTTGAATGCACACTTATTGAGTTGTTGAACATGTTTAAGACTGTTAAACCTAATATCTATGTTTGTAGTGGGCAAACCTTAGTCATAGATTCCTCAAGGGAAGTGTAAATGATGTTTAAGGAAAACAACCAAGATGGCTAAGACATTTCAAGCAAATAAGGACAATACTAATCTAATGACCATTATTATCATTTTGGAATGATAGGTCATTGGAAAGGAAATTGCAAGACTTATATCTACTTCATTAGTTTCATGGGTATTGGATACCAGATATGAATCTCATATTTGTATAAATATGCAGAAACTAAATAGAAGTAGATCACTGCAAAATGAGAGAAGTTGGCCTGTACGTTGAAAATGAGCAAATGTTGCTACATCGCCTATAAGAGCTACTTCTTGCCTTTGCCTTTAGTCTTAATATTAGAATTAGAGAAATGTTATTTTGTTCTCACCATTACCAAGAGCATTAAATAAATTTCATGTTTGGATATGAATTATTTTAATGTTAATGACAATTGTTGTTCCTTTTTTATTTTGATAAGATCTTAATGGTTATTGTAAATTACAAATGACATTTATATTTTAAATATTAAGCATTCTATAATAAGTATAGATATTGAAAGACATAAAAATGATAATCTAAATAACACCTATATCTCACTTTGCAGATTTGGTGACATAAATGAAAATGCAATTCTAAACTTATATGGAAATGTATATTTGGGTCAAATGACTTTGAATCATTTGACAAATGCGAATCATGCCCATTAGGCATAATGACTAAATCTCCTTTTACTTGAAAAGAAGTAAGATCTACATAATTATCGAGTCTAATACATAGTGATGTATGTGGACCTATGTCAATTAATGCTAGATAAAGTTTCTCTTATCTTATCAGATTTACTAGATGACTATTTCAGAAATTGTCATGTATATTGATGAAATTCAAGTATGAAACTCTTGAAATGTTCAAGTGATTCAAACTAGAAATTAAGAAACAAATAGGTAAATAAATTCTCACACTAAGATTTGATCGATGTGGAGAATACCTAAAATATAAAATTTTAGATTATCTCAAAAGAGAATGAGATTCTCACGCAGTGGATTCCTCCATATACACTGCAACATGATAGTGTATCTGAAATGAGGAATCGTACACTATTAAATATAGTGCAACTAAGAACAAGCCATGCAATACTTCAAAATTGTTTTGAGATCATGCACTAATTGCCACATGCTACACACTAAGTCGTGTCTCATCTAAATTGGTTGACAAAAATCCATACGAGTTATGGAAAAGCAGAAGACCCAACTTTTCTTATATGAAAGTTTGGGCCGTGACGCTTATGTGAAGCGCAATGAATCGGATAAGTTTGAGACTAAATTCGATAAATATATATTTGTGAGATATTCAAGAGACAATTGGATATCAATTCTATAATCCCGTTGAGAAGAATGTATTCATCTCAAGACATGACATATTCCTATAGAAAGTGTTTATTCTAGGAGAGGACAGTGGGAGCGGATTGAATCTTGAAAGAGTTCAAGAATTCACAGATATAGTTGACCAAGTAGATGAACATAAGTTTGATCACATACCTTCTAGAGACATACTCTTGATCAAGAAATGGAGACTCTTAAGGACACGTTAGCTCCGTATAAATCTTATAGGATCATTCGACCTTCTACAAGGTACGAATCTATGATTACTAATCGAGGATGATGAACCTACTAATTATGCATAAGTCAAGTCAAGTGTTGACTCGCTGAGATAACGAAGACTATGAAATCCGATATGAACTTAATGTATGTAACCAAGGTTTGGACCTTGGTCGACCTACCTAATGGATTAAAACTCATAGGTTGTAAATGAGTTTACAAGGAAAAGGTCAAATATGGATTGAAATAAGTCTTTTGGAGCTGAAATCTTCAAATTAATGTGAAAGTCAAAATGTTTGATTTTATAAAAAATGAAGACAAATTGTGTGTTTACAAGACGATAGTGGGAGCATTGTCATATTCCTAATATTAATATTTATAAGACATATTATTAACAGGAGATGACGTCTTTATATTTCAATTGTTGAAATTATGGTTGTTGAATAATTTCTTCATAATAGATATGTGAGAAATAACTTGATCTATAGAGATAGATCTATAAGATTGCTTAACTCATTCAGATCTATATAGATGATTTTAAGAAGATTTTATATGGAGAAAAATGAACTGGGAGTTCATGGATACACTAGTGCTAACTTCTATTCAGACAAGAATGATAGCATATTTCAATTAGAATATTGGTTTACTCTTAAGCGATATGTTGGAAAGGTTCCAAATCGAAAATAACCATTGATTCAATAATAGAAGCCTTATACATCATTGCTTAAGAAAGCAATAAAAGTTGTGGTTTGGATTAAGAAGTTCATTACTGAATTTGGAGTAATTCCTAACATTGTTGATCACACGCTTTTGTATTGTGATAACAATGGAGCCATCGTGCAA
The DNA here is from genome assembly GCA_019097785.1 of Fraxinus excelsior. Classification (NCBI taxonomy): domain Eukaryota; kingdom Viridiplantae; phylum Streptophyta; class Magnoliopsida; order Lamiales; family Oleaceae; genus Fraxinus; species Fraxinus excelsior. Next base: position 24,565,667 of record CM032638.1, read on the forward strand.
GCGAATGAACTAAGGTTTCATTAATGGTCTAAACATATGTTAAGGTGGTATTATCTCATTGGAAAGATAATACAATGAAATGACGTAAAGAAATAACGAAATCCCACAAGTTATTAAACTGCATATCCATTGACAAAGAGTTATCACAGCATAAACATGATCGTCATGTAGACTCTTATGGTATAAGATACATAATGGATTGGATACATATTATACATCGGTTATATATATATATATAACCGATGTATATTTATGGCAAGATCTATTATTTAATTGAATTAATATTATAATTAATTAAATAATAGAATCCATATATTTAAGTATTGGTGATTTGTTAATCACAATGAGTTGTATTTGTAATATACAAATTACATATGACTGAATCTTAAATCGTCCATGGTTGTATGTAATAACGAGATACAGATATCTTTATTACGGATAGATCATCACGTGTGACATTTCTTACTAATGAAGTAAATAGTTGATCTCACAAGCTAAAGTGTGGTAACACTTGAATGAACACGTGAATGTTTTGTTATAGAACAAAACATTGGAGACCCGCTGAGAGATTACACATGGAAAAATATCCGAGTGTCAGTAGTTAATTTCTAACATTCGTTAGTGGAATTAGTCATTTGACTTGAGGTCATCGTAGTACCTTATATGAGGACAGTCATACTTTGGTGATGTCGGATGTTGCTCTGTCAAGGGTCGCTAATACGACATCATTCGGGTATGTCAAGAATCATATGAAGGTTGTGAATGATCAATAGAAGACTCGTCGCTCTTAGATAGTAAGAGATTATGAACTACATTTCATCCATTTAAGTTGATAATGAAATCCTTAGCCAATGTGAACTCATAAGTCGAAAAAAAGTTTTCGACTTACATTGACTTAACAGTAGGATAAAAGATATGATCGATAATTGAGATTGACTATATCCATATCTCGTAATTGATTAGATTATATTGACGAAGAGATTATAATTTCACGGTAAACGAACAAGTTTGATTTTATCATGTCACGTGACATTTTTTGTCACGCGTATTACTCTGACATATTGTTAGCTGTCAATCTGGGACGACGAATGTGAATTGATGATAAATTAAAATGTGTATTTTAATTTATCAATTTTGATTAGATCAAAATAATAATTCACGTCGTTAGACATTGTGATCGAGAACCTAATGAGTCACGCACAAAAGCGAATCAGAAGAATGAGATTTACCAATTAATTAATTGACAAGTGTTAGACAATTAATTAATTGAGTTGCTTATTAATAGGCCCGAATTAATTAATTGAATTAATTAATTCATGGACTGAATTTAATTAATTTGATTAATTAAATGTTGGACCGAGTTAAGTTAAGAGATAGGTCAAGCCCGTTTGGACTTGGATTAATAGGCTGTTAGGGTTTGAGAAATAATAGAGAATTAATTTCATTATTCTTGCTAGTACGAGAAAAAAAAATCATAGCCGTCATTCTTGTTCTTTGTGTGGATCACCATTGGAGGCTGGACAATTGGACAACTTGGATTGTAGATCTTGATCATTGGAGTTCGTGAATCAACAAAGGAGTTTCCAGAATTCATCAAATGTATAATTTCTATCACAGTTTCTATCTAAACATAAAGTAGATCCTTGTTTGGGAATTGAAAATTGTTTATTTCCGCTGCGCATGATTAAGTAAATTCCCAACAAAGTATTCATATATACACGTCGTAATTCAGAAATTTTGGATACAAGGTGGAATTGTTGGAGTTGATCCAAATTTATTATGAATACAAAAATAGAATTATTGTTTAATTTTTTTTTATAAAAAGTGTCATATTATTAAAGAGTCTTTTCCTTGTGTGAATATATTCATGTTACAAGTTGACATAAATAAGTGTCATATTCTTTGTTTTTACGTCACTTGTCTGTAACGGTGATGAGTGAGCACTGCGCATAGTGTCTACACATTTCCATTATTGGGATTGACAACAAGTTTGACATTGTGCCACGTGTCTTGACATCATTGGACGGTGTTAAAAGAAAAAAACGCATTCCCACCCATTTCAATTTGAAATTTAATGGAGTGTAAACCACAATGTAAACAAGAGAATTTACATATGGTTTTATCGTAATAAATTCATAGAAGTTGAACTCTAGACTGTCTTTCCTCTTGAATTTTGAATCTACAGTTTCTGGTGATTGACACATGTTCTTTCAAAACCTCTTATTTTAAATTTTAAAAAATGGTCAATTATAGGCTTGTCAATTGAAAAATATCAAAATTTGATAACTCTTGCAAAAATGGCCAAATTTGATATCAAAATGTCCTTTATGCCCTTAATGAAAAATGAAACTTTTTTGTTTTCTTTTGAATTTCACAAATTTCTAGAAAAGAAGTAACTTCCATGAGAAGCTACAATAATACAAGATAATACCTAATGAATAAATGTCATTTTATGATTCATTGGGTAATAACCAAAGATATTTTTTTGGATAAATGAAGGTGATGAAATAGAAAAATCATTAACTCACAAACTTTTTTTACACACTTCTACTTCAAAGAAAATCACATCATTTCGTATTGAGAAATTCAATCTCATTCACAATTTTCTATAGAAGGTAATTTTTTTCGAAATCTTTTTTTATTTGTATCGATAAATTGTATTTAATAGTTGTTGTGATATACATGATGTAAATGGATTATTAGATTTGTCAAACTATTATTAGATATTTGTTGTAAGATTATTGGAGCATTTTTAAATTAAAATCATATTTATTGTTTTGTTTTTTTAAGCATGGTGTCATAATCCACTTAAATAACTTTGATGGATGAATTTTCAATGGTTGTCATGTATTGACAATGTCATTAATGATGGAATAAATTCCTTGCAAAAATGGTTGTTGGGGATGAAGAATATGATAAATGCAAATGGTGAATTGTCTGGCCGATCTATCATTCTCGACATTTTCTAAATGTCGAGAATACACTTCAACTATAATTCTTGACGTTGTTTCAAATGTCGAGATTTATGTTACAAACTTAGCGAGGCTACATAACATTTTGTTTTTACTATTGACCATATTTCTTATGGATAACATTGTTCTTCATGCAATTTGTCCCATCCATATTTCACCCCCAAATATACGTAGACCACCAGGACAACCTCCTACCCAACGAAAATGGTCAAGACATGAAAGGTCGATGAGCACGCGAAAATGTCGACGGTGCAGTGGTTACGGACACAACACGCAAACGTGAAAGAATCCTGAACCATTAAGTAACCCGGGCACTTGAATGTTTTTTGTATTCATGTTCACATCAAATTCCTCATTCATGAATAGTATAATTTTGCATTTCTAGGTTGTTCTCATAGTTCATTTCAACAGTTAGTAGTCATTTAGTTAAGATTACAAAACATAAATTGAGTACTACGATATTAAGATCATTACATAGTCACGCACTAAATTTTAAACAATGCCAAAGATAAATCATATCGAGGAGTTCGTACACTATCAAACTACATTGACTTCACCACCTCGTCAACATAAACCATGACAGTAGCAATGAGTTTCTTATTTGTAGTGGTCACAAAAATGACGATTTATTTAATGACATTTACATGTCCTCAACAACGGACAGAGAAGATGTCTCACTAACATCATCGTCGTCGGAGCTTATGCTAATGACATCCTCGATGACATCCGGACCCGATCCAACATCGTCAATCAACTCGTCGACATACAGAATGCCAAACAAAAGATGGTGTTCATCCGGTATGAAGAGATTACCTAAGACTTATGTAATCTCCAATGACTTTTGAAAGTTCTGGCTACCTATTGGACCACCATCTACCACCACCACCGTGACCACCATCTACACTCTACCATCATCGACCACAACGTGTTGCACCTAACATCTACACCACCACCTCGCATTACCACCACCACCACCAAAACAGCAGGACCTCACCACCACCACTTCCGACCTACCACCTAAAAAAAATCTCCAACCCTATCATCATCTCCGCCGTTATCACCAACCACCACAATACTGCCCAACCACCATTAAAACTCACAGAACCACCACCACGCCAACAACTAGGGAAAAACCCTCGAGATCGAAACCACTGCACACCTCATCAAAGAAAAAAAAAACGAACCAGCACCGTACAGATCACAAACCTCCACCGCACAGATTTACCCAAACCACCGCAACCTCATCAAAGAAAAAAAAAGACGAACCACCACCGCACAGATCGCGACACTGCTGTTCACATCAGCGTCGACCGACTTTGCAACGACGACCTTGTGAGATCTTCGACGACGACAGTCTTGGAAGGGAAAGAATGGAGAGAGAGGCAAGAGATGAGAGAGACGACCAGGATGAGAGAAAATGAGATGATAGAGAGAGAATGAAGATATGATAAATGATTTGTGATTTTTAGTGTTTGGGTAATTATAATTTAGATAGAAATGAATTAATATCTGATTTTTGTATAAATAAAGTTTATATCTTAAATTTGAAATTGGAACTTTAAAATTCTGGTTTTATGTAATTTCGACTATTTTAAAACTCAGTCTTCTACAGACCCATTTTAATTATATTTTTTCAATAAAATAATTTGACATATGGATCCTAGTTTTTTCTTATTTTTAAATCACAAAATATTTTTTAAAAAATATATTTTATCTATAAAAATCTATATCAAACGCGCTCCAGAAATGCAATTGAATGAAGCTCGCTAAACATGCAAATTAAAGCTCTAGGCGATTATTTTTTTGAGGCCATCAAAGATAATTTTTTTGACAATCGTAACACTAAAATATTTGAACAAATAACATCTCTATATTAAAACGAATATTTCATGCAATTCAAGAGAGAGTAGCAAAACAAATCCCATCTTACAACTCGAGAGATTAGACTAATATAAGATTTAACATCCTCACATTTTGAGATGCAAAAGGAATAGGTACACATGTTTGGGTTGTTTGTTGAGAAATTAAATATAAGAATGCAAATATAAAATTCATAAATTAAATTAAATATTTCTTACTAACATAGAGAATATATAATAATTTTTATCTCTTCCTATTTTGTATAGGGATGGAAAAAGTTCGGCGGCTTGAACTCGACTCGAAAAAAGCCCGAGCCAAACCCTATTTTAAAAATAGCTGCCTGCAAAGGAAGCGCCCATTTTGGCGCCCCAAAATGGGCGCTGCCTTTGCAGGCATCTATTTTTAGCCTCCTGCAAAGGCAGCAATTATATATTTAATAAATAAATAAATAATGCAAAAAAAAAAAACTAGAGCCGGCTTGACATGCTAAGGCTCGGGCCGAGCCTCATTTTTTTGGTCGAGCTTTGCTCGGCTCGGCTCGTTGACATATCTAATTTTGTGTATTGTGAAGTAGTATAATATGAACAATTTTGTGGTTGAAAGGAAATTGTTCATGTTTTCGATTTTGATTTCGAAGTGGTATATTTCATAATTAACAAAAATTAAAAAGTAAAATAATTTAATGGTGCCAAATCTGCCTTCCTTATAGTAAGATCAAATTTGTGTTTTGAAAAAAAAAAAGTAATATTAGTATCAAAAAAAAAATTGTGTTTTGAAAAAGTTTCTATATTTATATCAAGTCAAAAAAGTAATATAGAATTATTTTTGATTTAGATCTTCTATTGGGTTTGGGCTTTGTTTGAAAGATATTATTTGGAATGATCATTAAAAAAAAATCCAAAATTACAGGCCGCATGGCGGGCTTTTTTTTTTAGGCCCCTCAAAACTACGTGTCCCAAGGCAATGGTCTAGTTTACCTTGGGCCAAGGCTGACCATGGTTCGAAGAAGGGATAATTACATAAAACCAGTTGTTTAGTTTCAAGTTTATGAAAATCAAGTTTAATATTTATTTAATCAAAAATCAGGTTTTATCATTTTCAATTAATAATGATATTATAAAATTAAAATAACATATATACACACTATACTATCTACTCCACCAAATTTATTTTAAATATGAAAACCTAAATCTATCCAAACCTAACCTAATCCATTTCATTTCTTCTCTCTCACCATTTCACCCAACTGGTCGCCGCCTCCACCCCCACCTCTCTCCACCACCGTCGCCCCCTTTCCCTCCCTCCCTGTCGGCGTCGCGATGCTGCGGAAGGTTTATTAATGGGTTGAATTTTATCAAGTTTAAATGTTGTTCCAACGTATGGCAATAAATTTTGGAAAAGTGAGATGATGTTTTTAGTAATAGTAATGGGGTGTAGAAGGCAAGGGCTTTTGGTCTGTGCTTGCCGCAATTTCTCTGTAATTTAGAGGCGACTGTAAGGGTGGAAGACACGGAAAACAGTGTGGATTATAAGGCCTTTAATGGCTCTCCTGATGGTGGCTCTAATAGAGGAAGCTCGACTGGATTTCCGGATTAGCTCTTGCCCGAGAAAATAATGGTTGCGGTGGATGTTGATGAGGGTATACGATTTTCTATTTCAGTGTAATTTTCTACTGTTTGAGTTTGGAATTATTCAAACTGTGTAAGTCATTGTGATCATCCTACTTATATCTATACATTTCTTATGTCTTTGTTGGCAGTTCTTGGCAATATATTTTGTGGTTGGTGATTGTGCGGTGTCGGTGATTGTGGATCTGTGGTTGTTGGTGGAGGTAGTTTTTGGGGTAGGTGGATTCAGTGATGTTGGTGGTGGATATTGGTGGCGGTGAGGTGGTTTTGCGGTGGATCTGGAGATTGTCTGGTGTTTGTTTGCGGTCGATTGGATTTGGTGACGACGAGTTTGTTGTTGGTTGTGTGCAATGGTTGTGGTCGTGGGGGTGGTCGTGGCGGCGATCATGGATGGGGTGAGATGAGATGAGTTGGGGATGGGTGTCTGTGACATATAAATTGTGACTGTGACTCACTGTAATGGAGATGTGACCAATATAAATTTTGATTTTTTTTTCAATATGTGACCTTTAAAAAAAATTTAATTCGTGGTTGAAAAATAACCTATGACCATAAAATTCTTGATTTGTGACGGGTGGGTGTCCGTGACCTAGAAATAGAAATTGTAACTGTGACTCACTGTAATAGAGTTGTGATCAGTAAAAGTTTTGATTTTTTTTTTCAATCTGTGACCTGTAAAAAATTTAAATTCGTAGTTGAGAAATAACATGTGATTATAAAATTCTTAATTTGTGACCTATAAATTTTTTTGATTTGTGTCCTCGAAAAAATATGTGACCATTTAATTTGATAAACTGTAACCTAAAATTAATTTTTAACTAATTAAGAAGATATCTGTGACCATAAGTTTTGACTTAAAATTGAAGTTTTAACTAATTAATAAGATATTTGTGATCAAATTGCATATCACTGTGACCTTAACAATTGTCGGAATCGGAGCAGTCGCCGGAATTAAGCGGCTACAGAACGGTCATCGGAGTAGTCGTTGGAATTAAGTTCGATCGGAGAACAATCGACGGAGTAGTCGCCGGAGCAGTGAAGGTGGAGGTGGAAATGGAGATAGAGGTGGGGTGGGGTGGGTTAATTATATTATATTATAGTTAAATATTTAATTTAATATAATAATTGTGAAATATAATTAATTAATTCATGAAAAAACCTGATTTTTACAATTCTAAACCTTGGGGGTTGATTTTTGATTTTGTGATAGATAAAGACTGAGTTGTGAATTTTTCCCTTCGAAGAATCGACTACTCGAAGTAGGCAAGTGAGTGTATTTCTTCATTAACTGTAAAATTTACCCATACATACAGCAAAAAGTAATTAATTTCTTTACGAGCGACTGATTAGATTCTTCATCTGTCACTTTTTGTTATGCATGTGAAACTTTGTTTATGTTAAGACATAAATTACTTCACTTCCTTAAAACTTGAATGAAATGCAAATATTACAAATATAGACGTTCCTTTCTCGTTTTTCCATTCATAGTCATTATCTTTATAGACGACACTCACGAAGATTGAATAGAGAAGCAAAAATCAAAATGAAAACCATTTTTTTTTTTCTTTTGTGCAAACCATTTGGGACGGCTATGGTTTTTTATTATCTTATACTAAGGGAAAAAAAAGGGGTTAGTAACCTGCCTAAATTAACTGTGGTATTAATATTCTACCTGAATTTGCAATTGTCTAACAGAGTTTGCTGATTATAAGAAAAAGTAAGTACAAATTTAACCCAAGGACAATGAAAGGAAAAAAAATCAAATAACGATTTCCAAAGCTTTTATTACTCGAAAAGGAGTTTGAGATTATTAAAGTTGCTTTTAGAACCGTTTAATGTGATTTCTACTTAGAAGGGTTCTTAAGAGAAAGTTAATCAAATGTAACTTTTTCAAAGTTATTTAGAAATTAGTTTTCAAACACTAATTAAGATAATTTTTTCGAGGAACTCTTCTATAAATTCTGGCCAAACAAGGTCTATGCAAGTGAACATATTGTGGACATACATATTACATATGCCAAAATGTTGCTTATTTAAGATGAACGAACTATTTTTTAATGGGATTATCTTATAAATGAGTTGATCGACAGAATAAGTTGAACATAACTCGACACTCGTTATGCTTAAGAATCCCTATTTGTCAAAGTGTAGAGATTCAATCGTAGTTGTAACCATTTCCAAAATAATTCCATCATAAGATAGTTTGTTTATCTTGAGTAATACAATATATTGGAATAGAGATGGCAAAAAAACCCGCCCCGCCCCGCCCCGACGTCGCCCCGCCCCGAATGGGGCGAAAAAAACCCGCCCCGATGGGTTGGCGGGGCGGGGCGGGGCGGGGCGGGGATTGCCGCCCCGCCTCGGGTCGCGGGGCGGGGCGGGGCGAGGGTGCCCCGCCCCGCCCCGTTAAAAAAAAAATTTTTTTTTTTTTTTTTTTTAACGTTGTTTGTTTAATTTTGGACATTGTTTATTTTCATTGTTTGGTTTGGATATTGATGTAATTATTTTAAGTATTATTTGCTTTGGATTATAAAATTTTGAATTGTATTTAATTGAAAATTTTTGGTTTTTTTTAAAAAAAAAAAACTAAATGGGGCATTAAACGGGGCATAAATTCGCCCCGCCCCGCCCCGCCCCCGTCCCCGCCCCGCCCCGCCCCGTCAAAGGCGGGGCGGGGCGTGGGGCGGGGCAGGCGCGGGGATTGGCGGGGCGGGGCGGGGTGGGGGTGCCCCGCCCCGAACCCGCCCCGTTGCCATCACTATATTGGAATATGAATAAGAAAAATTCAAAGCAACCATAAAGGCACTTGTTCAATGGTATAGAGCACAAAATGATGTTTGGTTGGTTGGGCTAAAATTATATTGTTATTTAGTTGAGATCTGAATCTTGTGACATACTTTACACTGTTTTAGATTTTCTGGCTTGCGTAAATAATTGTAACTTTAACATTAACTTAAAGATAAAAGGTTTTTTTTTTTAAGGTGATGTTGGAATTTCAATTTAGGAAATCATGTTATTTTTGCTGCTTTCTCACATGAGTTTACGAAAAATTTAAAATAAAAATTTTAGGAAAGTACGAGGACCATTATGAAAAAAAAAAGGTTGAGGAGCTCAATGTCTAGAAATAGAGATCGAGGTAAAAAGTGCCCAAGGTGCTATAGGTTGAGGATTATGGCTGCAATATATCCTTTTCTTTTTTATTATTATTATTATTATTATTATTATTAGGGTAAAGGGTTGTGATACTCCCATGGATGATGTGATCCAAATCAAGCATCAAGCAGATGAAGAATCGAAGTGCATTGAAAATGAGTCAGGGTTGGGTTCGGGGACAAGTCAAGGGACGAATCGATACGAGGAAGTCATACAATCAAGTGTTCGGGTCATGAAGTTCACGGGGACGGAGTTGAGAAGTCAATGGACGAGTTCATGTTGGGGTCGAGGGCCGGAAATAAAAAGAACAAGTGCACACGCCTTACTGCAAAAGAAAAAATGTACATTGCTGAAGCGAACTTTACTTAAGGCGTGGGCACGTTTTACTGCAAAAGAAAAAGTGCACATTACTGAAGTGAATTTTACTTAAGGCATGAGCACGCCTTATTGACCCGAACGGCCAAAGACTAATATGCGGGATTCTTTATGTAATTAGACTAAATTACCTTATTTTTTTGATAGTTTCCTAATTAGACTAAATTACCATATTGTAAGTATCTTTTAGAATATTTTGGACTCTAATTCGTGATTTTCTAGGATTTTTTTAAGGTTTTTATATAAATATGACATTATTTTCCATCGTTAAAAAAAAAAAAAAAAAAACTTTTGATTATGAGTTAATGAGATTTCTCTCTCTTCTTATTCTTAAATGAGCGTTAGAACTTATCAAATATTGATTTAATATTTGTGACGTTCAATCCTTACAACTTATCAACAGATTAGGCACCATTTATGACGTTCGCAAATAATTGTTATTGTTTCCGCACATCAACAGATCTAAAGTTTAATATACTTTAGGTTCTCAGTTCGTGAGGCTCGGGTCAGAATTATATCGTCTACAACCTGAAATTGGACTTTTCCAGACATTTCATACTAATTTCGTGATTTCCACGCTGAACCCGTACCTGGGTTCACGTCATGTGCACTGGTCAAAAGTTGTCATTGACAGAAGTGAAGCATTTGACTCGCTCGCACCCCACATGTTTAGCTCATGTTTGTTCAGGTTAAAATTTAATTTTAGGCAAATGCATTATTTTCTAGGGAGTTGAAAAACTTTTTCCTTTTTCCAATAAATGTAGTGTTTGATAGGATTTATTTTATAGGGAATTGGTTTTCCACCAAGCAGCCTCATGCGCATATTTTTTTTTTGAAATTGGTGAATTGGTTTTCTTGCTTTGGTGGTGGTAAAAGTTTTTACAATTTTTTTTTTTTTTTTTTTTTGACAATTGGAAATTTTTTTAAACACAATGGTAATAAAAATTCACTTTTATTGACAATTTTCATGCAAAACAAAGTCAAACGAATGGTATTCGGTATGTTATTTCTTTTTTCAAATTTTGTTATTTCTTTTTACTAATTGGAACAAATTCTAGATCTAATAGTAGAAAAAATTATCACTTTAATGTACAATTTCTTAAAAAACGAAGTCAAACGGATATCAAACTTTCAACATTTTTCATGTGAAAAATTATATCAATCAAAGACAATTAATTATAATTCTCATTGTAACAATTTCTAGACAATTCAATTCCCCGTAAAATATTTTATTTCCACTAATTTTCCACATTTGCAATCAAACAGACCTTTAATGTCAATTCAAATTAAACAATTAATTTTAATCACATATTTCATGAAATTCATAATTTTTCAACCACTCATTATATCAATTTTTTTAATCAAAATTTATTAAAAAATTGAGTTTTAATTTAGTCAACAATGAATTTTAATCATATATTTCATGGAACTCATAACTTTTTACAAAATTTATTAAAAAATTACTAAAAATATGTTGTTAATCCCACCAAACGAGCTAAATGATTGCCTAATCTAAGTACCCAGTCAGAATACGAGGAACTTTGCTTGATATACAAAAATTATGGTTCATATACCATTTACTACCTCACAATAGAGGGTGGGAGAGATTTTTTTGCCTTTTTTTTATTTGGGCAATGATATATGTATATAATTTTTTTTACTTAATTTTTTATCTACACTCACAATAAGATGTGGGGACCATATTTTTGAGAGTTTTTTATTCACGCGTAACATTTTCGATAAGGTCGTACAAATAGTTTTATTCTTTTTATTTTAGTGGGATCTACACATTGTGAGTATTGGTAAAAATTATGTGAACAATTATTCTGTACATTTGACTTTACTTGAGCCTGAGACACTGGCACATGAAGCCACTGACAATTTATGGCTTCAAAATTTATTCAATGAATCTTTTCCAATTACGAGATTTCAGTATGAATTTGAGGTTTTTATCTATTCACAACGTCTAGAGTGATGTTTGGTGAAAATTGGATTTTTAATGAATTGTAATAGAAGTTTTCGAAATGTATGGGTGAAAAAATGTGGAACTCATAAAAAATGTGTTTAATATTAATTATTTGATTTTGATTTAGATTAAAATCAGATTTTAATCCGATCCAAACAAACCCTAAATGAGATAATTCTGATCAATTGAATAATTAAAAAAAATCACATTTAATATAAATGAAATAGTTAAATCGATAATTCAAGAGACGTTAATGCACTTTCCTTAGCTGCAAATCTAATGTTTCATTTCATCGAAGGATAAAACATAGAGAATAGAGCAATATTGACATTAATATAAGGATATAACTTTATTCTATTTTCTCTCTCTCTCTCTCTCTCTCTCAAACGAACCCTAGGTTTTTTCTTCATATTTCTTGACCATGTAAAAAAGAGTTTATCTATTTGTACATAATTTTTTGTACAGCAAGGTATCCACCCTTTCACATGAGGGTGGAATCCACTTGAATAAAAAATATTATCTTCAAGTGGGCCCACCCTCATGTGAGGGGATTGACACCTTGATGTACACAAAATCATGTACAAGTAGCAAGACTAAAAAAAAAAAAATATTAACCTTTTTTTATTCTACTAAATTTTAGTATTTTTCATTAAATGCTGCATAGTCCACTTTATCAAATAAAATGAATTCTGCTCCACAGAAATCCAATAGATACTCACGGTATGGGGTTCACATGGGGTCCACACTCACGGGAGTGATCCGTTAGATTTCTGGCAAATCCATTTCTATACAAATGGATTGCTGTAATTAAATAGAGGGGTAAAATGTTTCCATTTTCCTAACTGAAGTTTTCGTTAAAAACCTCAATCAAAAATCAAACCACCTTGCAGTGAACCCGACCCAAACTGACCCGAATCAGATTGATTTGTAGGGTTCATGGGTTATTTGTCCGTCCCTAACTATAAATATAATTTGCAGTTTGCAAGATAGTTATCAGATGCTTTTAAAAATTAAAATAAAAAATTTCTAATAAATAAAAAGGAAAAGTAACAATACTATTTACAATCATGCTAATGACCATCACATTACACATCGTTACTCTACTTTCACGCTTGACAAACATGCTGCAAATGGCAATCTGTTTTTCTCTTTTTGAACATAGAATCTCTAATCTAAAATAGTTTTCGTCAATCAATTAAGACTTGAAAGTAATATCAACAACCATATGAAAGATAGTGATAAATCTATCCTTCAAGCCAGTGAACAAATCAAAAGAGAACGGAAATGCATAATAAATCCGTCTGATTCATTAGAAATCTGGCCGACATTTTTTTTCATATCAAACAGGAAAAATTTTATATGCTTTCAGGATATTGGATCTAGAAAATGATCCACAAAAAAAGATAAGAAAAAATTGAAAATATTAATTATGTACATGTCATCTGAAATCTCGAAACATATGCTGATGGACACGGAGGGCATATTCGTCTTTGTGGCATCCATCGTCGAAGTTCTGCGAATAGCTAACGGCATCGTATTGAAACGTTGAAGGTTTGGAGGATCCATAGAAGTTCTTGCTATCCTTCACCAGTTTCCTCAGCATTTTTCTCAATCTCCGGCTACGATTGCCGCTGTGATTTGTAGTGTCGATGCGAGAGTATTCTTCGTGCACCGGAACGCATGACGGAGACATACAGCCGGAGAAGTATGACGATTGCCAATTCATAATATCGCCGCCCATTCCGCCGGATTTACCAACTTTCCGATGAGAAATTGAGTGAACAAAGCTTGGTTACTTTCTTAGGAAGTGATGAAAGATGAGGTGTAGCTGGTCCTTGTTATAAATAGTACATCTCTACTGAGTGACATCTGCTGTGCATTGCGTGTCTATCCCTATTGTACTATTATGTGGGGCTATTTTTGTCATTGCATTTTTCGTCTGTAGGAATGGGTAGTGGGACAAGCTATGAACGCGTGTCGTGGAGCATAATATTTGTGCTAATAGCTCATCGGCTCGCAAGCCATTAATATTTTTTGCTCAAATTCAAAAAAAAAAAAAAATATTGACAAAAAGCTCGCCCCACCAAGGAATAAGCTTGTGGGGCGAGTTGAGCCACAATCAATGCTAGAATGGTCGGTCGGTCTATCCGAGCGGCTAGGTCTATATTTAGTAAGCCATAGTACACAAAATTAAACAACGAATTATTGTTTAGTTATTAGTATTATTCAATAAATCTCAGTAGATATCTTTTATGGGTTTTGTCTTCTTCGAAATGTAAACAAGAGTTACTAAAGGCTTGTTTGGTACAAATTAAAATCATCTTTTAATATAAGTTAAAGTCAAACAATCAATATTAATCACATCTTTCATAGGTTCCACAACTTTTCAACCACACATTTTAAATTTTTTTATTACAATCTACTAAAAATCTAATTTAATCCCCATCAAACACCTCCTAAGATAGACAGCATAGTACTACGAGGGAAAATGGGTCTCCTTGATTAGAATATTTGGTATGAAATATGCACTAATTCATAATTATTTAATTTATAAACACAGTCGATCAAACTTATTTTTATTTACATTTGCCGCGAGCATATTTAGTAGTACTAGTCAGACTTGAACGAAACTATAAGTAAATAAAATTTAGGATAGAAATTTAAGAAAAAAAACTGAACTCTCAAAACTCAATTTTTATGATTCAAGTTTTGTGTGGTGATAAAATACTACAAATGAATAATCTTTTTATACTACATTTGTTAATAAAATTAATTGCTAATAGATGGGTTTAAATATCTATTAAAATTTATAGATACAATAATATAAATAAATTCATCTATAATAACTCTAGATTTATGTAGATCAAGATTCATTGAGTATAAATTAATAGGAATGTTAATTAATTGAGAATTAATAACATAAACTTCATACATGACAATGATTTTGTAGTATTTATTACATATAAAAAAACAAAAAGTGAGTTATTATTGAAATAAATGAATTGTAGTGGGGTTAAATTCGTCTAAAAAACAATTCTCACTTGATGTGATAGTTGATATATTATAGATGAATTAATATTCTTACCAAAGCCGTAGGGGCCACAAAAACATTATGAATAATTAGCACAAAAAAATTCAACAACATGTGTGATTCACTTGAAAACTACATTAAGGTTGGTGTAGCTCTTATGTATAAATTTAATTTCTGGTTTAGAAAAAGAAAAATTTATAAAGGTTATGGATCTCACTAAATATGTGATTATAATTAATTGTTGATTTCAACTTAAATTTTTTTTATTATTTTTTAGTTAAACCAAACGAGGGAATCAATTGAAAAAGCAAGAGCTCGACAAATATTGAATATTATTATTTAAAAAAAAAGAAAAAAAGGATAGAAATAAAGACTTGGTCATAAAAAAATTTAATTAACAAATTAATTTTCTGCATATGATTAAACTTACTCTCGAAAAAAATTATAGATATATTTTATTGATTAAACTAAACACAAATAAATGAGATTAATTCACAAAGAAAAAAGTAGTTAAAACTATGATTATTGGTGCTCATAAGTCGATTTTTTAGCCGTTAAAATGATATCATATTTTATAAGCATTAACAAAATTTCGGAAGCATAAATGATGATTTGAAGGCAACTTTAAGAATTAGGGTTGGTGTGGCTCTTATCTATTGAGTTTGGTTTCTCGTTTGATAAAGACAGGATTCTATCTTGTGGAATCAATGGAAGAAGTGAGTGGTCAACAAAAATAGGGCGTGTTCGATAGGGATTAAAATCGGATTAAAATTGAAAAATTAGTCGCTATTGTTGACTTTTATTAGAGGAGTGAGACCTAATAATAATTATATTTTCAATTTTAATTGGATTTTAAGCCATACCGAACAGGCCCATAAAATAGAATTGGAAGACGATAGCATGACATCATGCAAAAAATAAGGTTATCTTTTTTTTTTTTTGGTAAAAAACTTTGAAGTTACATATTTATTTATTTAAATTTACTTTTCAATAATCTCCTTCCAAGTATAACTTAATTTTAGAGTTTCTATAAAAGTTTGATCACTGTATAAATATTGGTGGTGACGTAACTACATTCTTATTTCTATTGGAATATACACTATTAGGGTTCATGTGCATAGGCCGTGGGATACCTCACTCCGATTAAAGATTCAACAATGTGCCGTGATCGCTTATACCCTGAACTTGAGTTGTCCTAGTTGGCAATAAGTTCGATTCTTTCGTGGAGTCTTAAAAGTTAAAAATCGATGATATCGTTCTTTAAGTTATAACAATGAAAGATTTAAGGACCTTCTAAATCAGAAGAATGAAAATAAAAATTTTAATGTGTACCAAACAAGTAAGTTTAAAAGCTTGCCTGAAAGTATTTATTTACACTTTTGTTTTAACCACAATTTCTTTGGGACTCACTGCTTATAAAAACTTAGCCAAGCAAGCACTTATTCTCGAAATCTTTTAATTAACAAGTTAATACTTAAACCATCGAACCAGTTCTATAGATTTAAGCTTTGCATTCATAAATCCAATTGGTGTATTCTTTTAACACAAAGTCACGTTTGGAATAATTAATTACGTGAGCTTAAATGTGACAAAGGAAAACAGCAACACGATAAATATTTGCAATCGTTTATTTCAAAATTATATTCAATTAAACGTATCAAATATATTTTAAACGTCGATTTTCTTTCCCATGCACATGACTTTTGATGTCAAGGAGCCACTGTTCGGCCTCCATTTTGTGATGTTGAAAATTTTTGGAATATTGATTGATGGGAAAATGTGTGGTAGAAAAGTAATAAAAAGTTTTAGATTTGTGTGTAATATTATTTTATTTGATGAATGTGCAGTTAAAATGAAGAGAGAAAAAAAAATTAATAAAAAAAAATGGGGACCAAACGGGGCGGATATATATTCCACAGAAAAGGTAAGGGCAAGAAAAAGACATGATTTAATACAAAAATTTCAAGAATGTAAATGATTAAAAAAAATATTTAGGGTAGGTGTACATTGTACATAGCTGTTATCTATAAGTTTGATAGAGACACGAGTGAGTCTATCCTATCGAATCATCGAAGTGGAGTGAGTGAGCAGCAAAAAGAATAAGAATCCATTTATCGAACTTCTATTTTTAGAAAGTAGTTTTTCAAATTAAAAAAAGAGTACTTTTATAAATATGTTGGTAACAAATTTGTTTTAAGTTTTTTGCATAATTGATTTACGTACCATCACATTTATTACAAGTTTAGCTAATGAAAATGCTACTTTCTCCTCATATTTTTGCTGTAATAAGTTGTCGGATCATGGCAATAAAGAGTCATGATCTTCGCAACTATAGGAATTATATAGCTCGCTTTTTTTGGTTCGAGCTGAGCAAAGCCCGGCCAAAAAAATAAGGCTCGGCCTGAGCTTTAGACCCGAGCCTAAACGGGCCGAGCCGAGCCGAGTCGGCTCGTGTTTTTTGAATTTTTTTAGTTTTTAAAAAAAATAAAAATCTTAAAAGCTGCTTGCGCAAGGCAACTTTGGAAAGCTAAAAAAAAATTAAAATTTTTTTTTTTAAAATTGGCCGGCTGAGGCAGATGCCCCCAAATGGGCCTCGGCTATGGCTTTTTACGGACCAAGCCCGAGCCGGCGAGCTTTTTTGCCACTGCTAGAATTATATAAAAATTGACGGGAAACCCTTTTTTTTTTAGCCAAACAATTTTCTTAATAGCTTCACTAGGCTCTACATATCAAGCTTCCAATGTAGGGTCTATAAGATTGGATGACACTTGTGCAAATGATTGATCCACTTGCAAAGGTAAATACATAATCATCTTTCATCGTTTCATCTCGATCTTGTCATGACCATTGCCTCGGTTCCCTTCAAGTTGTCCAATAATACATTGTTATGTTATGTCCCTTTTGATCTCGACTAGTCATGTTTTGTCAAGCTAGATTTAACCCCAAGTTGGCTTTTATCCTCTCTAGTCGGGTTTTCACGACTTGCAGTGTCTTCTCTAGTTGTTCATAGACCAACCAATATGGCATTGTCACAGTTATACAGACATTCTAAGGACAAACAGAAGAAGTTTATTAGGAGTTCAATACAAAAATTAAAATTGAAAAAGAAGCATGTGATTTTGATACATAGAATACTTTTGACAGCCAAAAACACCAAAAATTGTCAGTAGAATAGGTTCTTATCGTGAACTTTTAATTTGATTGAAAAAGACAAGGTAGGCACGTGAATTGGGCCATACACAATCCAGATTCTCAGGCTATGTCACCCACTTTTATCTATACATAGTCGTGCCAAGTGCCTTAGGACACGACAATTGATTTAGATTCCCATTCTGAAATGAATTATTGAACCGGAGACCTGGTCCGTGATTTCACGTCTTTTGAAGAGTTATGTCTGTGATACGACTAAGGCCCATCAATCGGTTTTCTTTTCTTCCTTTAATTTGATAAAACAGGAAAAATTAGGGTTTTGTTTTTCGACATCTCATCTCTTCTCGCATTGTATGATTATTGTTCATAGATTCTTAACATTTAAAAGTGATGTTATGGATTTCTATCTTAATGAAATATGTTAATTTGGATCTTCATGTAGCCAAAACCGTCAACAAAGACATTAAAATCGCAAATTACTTTCAGTTGTATCGGAAAAAAAAAATAAGTGGTTTGATTGATCTACAAATTCAAGACCTGTGAAGGTCGCATTCGTTTTATTATTCGTGTTGACGATTTTGGGCACTTGGAAACCTATATTCATATATTTAAATAAGTTGAAATCTAGAACCTCACTTTTAAAGGTTGAGAATTCTAACTCTAATTTAAAATATTTGTGAAATTTGATTGTTGCTAGGTATATTAACATCTAAATCGATTAAGTTAGAAATATAAGCATCTTTTAATAAAAAGAAAGAAAACTTGTCGAACTAGGTTGATCGAGATTTCACAACCTAAAATAGTAATTCTTGAGAGATTGTATCGCTATCTTCCTACAAAGATAAGTTTATAAGCAAACCAAAGTCAACCTTATGTATGAACTAGAAATTATTTAGAGATTCATTCGACAAGATAACTTCAAATGCCAAAGTGTCAATCCCTCGTGTGTAAGTAATAAGATTTCAGGTTCTATTTTAAAAGATCAATATTGTCGATAAAAGTAGTTCAAGCCCTTGTGCAGTGGCATACATTTTAGTATTTAACGGATATGTGATTTGTCCCTTAACACGCATTAAAAGACAATGACTAATTTAGGCAAATCAATTTTAGAATCAATGTGCTCGTCTGAGTTTTAATTGGATTAAATTGCTTATTCAAGTTACATGGAATCTAATATTATAGTAAGATTGAGTTTTCATCTTAAAATGTCAACATTGTTATGACAAGTAACACAAACTCTTATACATTAATTTATGTATTTTTTAATAATTATTTAATGTGTGATTTATCATTAACATAACTTGCAAGATGGTAATTCTTTTGAGAACATTAATCTTAAAATTCTTGTACTCGTTTTAGTTTTAATCGAATTGAATTGTTTGTTTGAGTTTAACGAACTCCAATATCATATTAAACTTTCAAGTTTTATCTTAAAAAGTCAATCTTGTTAAAAAGAATAACATAAGCTTTTGCATATTAATTTATGTTTCGATATTTATGACCCGTTCGGTAGGGATTAAAATCAGATTAAAATTGAAAAATTAACCGTTATTGTTGACTTTTATTAGACGAGTGGGACCCAATGACGAACATATTTTCAATTTTAATTGGATTTTAATCTCTATTGAACGGGGCCTTAATCGATATAGAATTTATCCTTTAACAGTAATTACATCAAGAAGCTCAAATCTTCCCCTCGAACATCATTAGAGTTCATACACAATTTCCTTCATCCAAGATACCTCCTTGATCGGCAGCATTGAACCTTTTTTACATACAAATCTTTCTTTAGAAGTTCAAATAATGGGTTGAGGAGATCATATATAATACAATTTGTCTTCAAATCGTATAGGTTTAAGGGCATTGGGATCAATTGGCTCTAAGAGGGCATAAAAAGACTTATATATCCCTCTTATTTTTTTAAAAAAAAAAATAACAAATACAAAATGATAATTGAATATTTGCTTTTTATTTTAAAAAATGCTAACATGTTTTTCAAAATTGAAATTAAAAATACAATGAAACGGATCGAGAAAAAAAAAATGTCACAATAAATAAGTTAAAAGACTTTTGTACAATCAATTTAGTGTGAATGGGACTATCTCCATTCAATCAACCAGTATCATATAGTTTTTGCTGTTATACTCCTATTATTAACTAATTGAACTTTATCAGAACATGTCAAAGTAGATACGTAAATCACTTTTTATTTATATATTTTAAAGAATTCACAAATACTATTCAGTTATTCATTAATTATTTTTATCTGTAGTTTTAATCACCTTCCTCTTACGCATTTGAAGCCAAGGTCTTCACTCGTGTCATTCCCAAAAGGCTGGCTCCCCAAGTAGGAATGTCGACGAGTCGAATCGAGCTGGCTTGTGAGTCAAAACTTGAGGCTCGAGCTTGGCTTAAGTAAAAATTGTTCAGGCTTTTTTTGACCCGAGTCAAGTCAAGTTTCTGCTCAACCAAAAAATTAGGCTCAATCCGAGCTTTTGACTTGAATTTTATCGAACCAAGTTGGTTCATGATTTCTTTTTTTTTTTTTTTTTTTTTTTTTTTAAATATATGCCTATTAGCAAGTAGCTCCTGCTGCCTGTAGGTTTTTAATTTGATTTATATAAATATTTTTAGGTCGGCTCGTTATAGGTCGAAAATAGTCCGTGACACGATGATCCAGCACAAGCTCAGGCCAACACCCCAAAATGGAGCCCGGCTAGGGCTTTTTTTGAGCCGAATCAAAGACGGTCTGAGCTAGCGAACGAAATTGACATCCTTATCCCCAGGTGAAATAAAGTTGTGTTTCTGTGAGGGATGTGGATTGGAAAGCCAGGTGACCACAGAGTTGTTTTATAAACACTTGTTAAACATGGGTTAGTTTCTTATGATTTACTTTTTAAAGTCCAAACATAAATTTTGACCACACATTTAGCCCCTATTCGATGGACATTATTTTGAAAAACGATGTTTTGAATATTGATTTTTTTGGAGAATGTGTGTTAAAAAATAAGAAAAAAAATTTAAGTTTACGTGCAAAATATTTTATTATGTGAATAAATGACTGAAAATGAGTATGAGAATTAATTATATTCGTTTTGAAGGGAGACAAGCATAGACTTAGTAGGACTTATAAGTACTGTGCACTTATTCACCTGATTTTTATTAACTCATAATTTTAACAAGTAAAAAAATCCAAACGAAGACATAAATTAGAGAGCGACACGGGCCAACCTTCTAGCAATTCCTCATGGGGTTATACTACATGAACAAAACTCATTACAAAATGGATGAGCGTCATGTGGCTTTTTTGTCAAACATTTTGTACAATATTTTGTACAAGAAGAATTATCCTTTCCCATGTCGTTTAATTTACTCATTCTTGATTCTTCAATGCTCAACAAACTGAAGACGAAAGTAAAGAGCTAAAATAGAGATGCTTGAAAGCCCAACATATAAAAAAAATTATAGGTAAATTGAAAATTTTGATTTATACTTCGCACTACTTGGTAAGAACATGGGCTTTATACATAAATATTTTTTAAAAAAAATTATAGGTAAATTGAAAAATATTGATTTTTATTAAATATTTCAAAATTACAACACAAAATAGCATTTAAAGAAAATGTGATAAATTGCAATCTATGGGCCGCTATTCTTTTCGTTGCAAAATACAGGATTTCAATCCTATTCTTTGAATTGAAACAAATTAGAATTCTTAATTTTCTACGACGTCAATTTTTTGATAAATTAAAGTATTTATAATTATCTTTATCGTGATTGCAATTTACAATATGTTGGGTTGCCTCACAAAATTCATATATTCTCCATCTCCACCCATCTTGATTCACCACCAACAACGTCACCTCCAACATGGCGCACCAAATTCTTTTTCACGTACAAATAATTTGTCGAAAAAGATGACAAAATAAGAAAAAAAATGCTAGAAGGTAGAAATCAAGCTACCAATATGCAACAAGTGGTACAAAACGAAACTAATTGTGTATCTATGAATCAATTATCATACATAGAATAAAAAATAATCACATTCCACTGAACCACTATCATCTACAAAAGAACAAAAATCCCATAAAAATGGTATAAAGGAGGAGTATAAATTCAATTTTAAAATATTCAAATCACATATAAATTTTTAACGCATCTTCTATTAGATTTTCGACTAGATTTAACTGATCATCACAATCACTAAGATTAGATTGTACCATCAGAGACGAATCTAAATTTGTAGTAAATACAATATCATATCACTGCATCAATTTGTGGCTCAATCTAAAATTGAGCACATAGAATTTCACCTGAGCGAGCTTGCCATCGCCCGTTCATATCGCCTTTTTCTAACCATGTGGAGAGAGAGAGAGAAAGAGTTCATCCAAGACCATGCAAATTGTTACTGTTAAGTTGTGACTTGAATTTAATGTAATTTTGGAAGTTTGATTCATAGAGGAAGTTTAGATAATTTTGGTTCGGAAGTCCGTATTGATAAGGGATCAAATTTTAGTATGAATTAAGAGTTTGACTAGAGAAATGACTTAAAATGGATGAAAAAGTGTTTTGAAAGCATTAGGTACGAAACACGACCTAGGCGCCAGCATCGAAAATAAGGAACATGGGATGTGCATCTAAATACTCCTATAAATACTTCACGAGGTGTAAAATCTTCGTAAACTCAGCAAAACAATTAGATTATTATTGTATATATTAAAAACTTAAGAGAATTATTTATATTTAAATTGAGAGTATCAAATTTTGTAAACACAATTTTAATTTCTTTGTATATAAATTTATTCTCATCTTCCACATAAATTCTGTTTTCTTTGTGATCTATTATTTTTCATATTACTCTTATTTTTTTCGTCTTTATTATTTGGTTCGGTTCTCAACCATTGGTATTAGAACGATTTTGGTATCCTGTTTGTTTCTAACCTTTATATGGAACTGTGGTAGGACGTGGCAGCCATAGTCGTCTCTGAGGAGATGGATCGTGGAAGAATGTGGTGGCAAGGATTGAATTGAGATTAGGAAATACGTCTACCGTGTCGGGAATAATTAACCCTTTAAAACATTTTAGAATAAGTAACCAAATAAATGGACCAACCCACCAATATCCACGATTATCAAATTCCACACCACCAGGTTTTCTTTTAATTGTAGAGGACCTTAAACACTTGTCAAGAATCAAGGTTTTGCAGAAGCTGATAATTTGAACTACAGGGATCTCTGCCTTTTTAGTTAGAGGCTCCTGGGAACAAAATCATTATTTTCAAAAAAATTTATACTCATTTTCAACCACACATTCACGTAATAAATTATTCTACACGTAAACTCATAATTTTTCTCTACTTTTAAGAACAATGATATTCAACCCCAATGGGGTTTAGCCCCAATCTATGTGACAATTACAGACATTAAATAATGATAGATTCATTTAAATGCAAAATCAAATGATTCATTTAATCGAGTCTATCATTTAGAGCTTGTTTGATAAGGCTTAAAATCCAATTAAAATTGAAAATATGATCATTATTGGATTCCACCCATCTAATAAAAGTCAACAATAACAGCTATATTTTCAATTTTAATCTCTACCACACACCCTCTTAATGTCACGTATTTGCTACATAGAATGAGACTCAACCAAATGGGGATGAATAGCAGTATTCACTTTTTAATTATACATTTTCCTAAGAATCACTATTCAAAACTCTATTTTCCATAAATAACGGTTGTCAAACGTTGGCAAAATCTGGTTGTTTTCTCCCTTTGTCTCTTGGATTTTGAAAGTTTATTTTCAGATATCTAAGCATGTGGAAACTTAACCCAATCAAACGATTATAAATTTTTCTCAGTGGTTAATGGAATTTTCTTTTGGAATCTTCAGTAGAAAATTTATCACGACATAGAATGTAGTGATAAATGAAAAGAAGAGAGCACATGAAATTGCAGCATTTTTTCAATCAATAAAAAGAACAATAACCTATTTTTGAGTTTTATTTCTCAATTGGAGCGAATTAATTTGCGTTTTTCTTCTTTCTTTCTTTTTTTCTTTTTTGATATTTCGATTTTTAATTAATGGTAACTTAATTGATTTTTATGGTCATTTTAGATGATTTGATTTTCAAACTTATAATGGTTAGGAAAGGCTTCAGTGGCACAATATCTCCTACGTATTGTAAAATACTCCCACCTTTTCAAATTAACGGAATACCCCTTTTATGAACTTTGAAGTGTGGAATATCATATTTTCTTCTATTTTCTCAACAAATTATTGTGAAATGACGAATATACTCTCATGTTTCAATAAAAAAAAATGAAGTATTGATTTCAAATGTAGTCCCATTTTTTTAAAAAATGGCATACGAGTCCCAAATAAATAATTAAAATAATAATAAAAAAATGTCTATCCCCATACCCTCTTCCCACCTACGCCCTCTTTCTACCACCAACACCGTTGCCGCCGCCCGTCGTCGCCCCCACGACAAATTTTGTAACTCGAATGGCCTCAGCGATCGTCATGTCTAACTAGCTGCACACACTCCAATTCAGTTCTATGATGTCTAGGAAAATCTAATGCAAAGGCCATGTTAAAATTAAAAAGATATCACAATGTGTTTTAAGTGACGACGGTGACAACGACAGTGGTGGTGGATTAGGAAAGCAATGGTAGGTAAGAAGAGGGTATGAGCCGTGGGGAGAGAGAGAGAGAGAGAGAGCGATTTTTTTAATTATTTATTTGGGGCTCGTAAGCATTTTTTTGAAATTTTTGGAACTAGATTTGAGATTAGTTCTTTATATTTTTCTTCTTTTTATTTTAATTTATTTAAATATGAAGATATATTCGTTATTTCATTAGAATTTGTTGAGAAAATAGAAGAAAATGAGGTCTTTCGCACTTCAAAATTCATACAAGGGGTTTTTCGTCAATTTGAAAAGATGAGGATATTTAACAATAGGTCCATACGTTCGGGGTACTACACCATTAAGCCTTAACATGTAGATTCCAAGCAATTCGGTTTATCAAATTTCACGTTTTTTCCCAGATGAAATATTGTTCAAATTTTACCGTTGTTTGAACAGAATTTTTGCACAAATTGAAGGTAAACATATTTTCTATGACACCAAATTATTTGGCATGAATGTGTAAATTTCTATCATTGATCTTGTGTCCTTTAACCTGAGCAAATAAAAATGGCAAAAGATTCTATTTATTGGACAGCTTTTACTACACCACCAGGACATTTTGAATGGTTAGTCATGCATTTTGAATTAAAGAACGCATCTTCTATTTTTCAAAGAAAGATGGATAGTATTTTTGATTTTTTTTCCATTTATTTGTGTTTATATAAATGATATCTTGGTACATAGTAAAAATCAAAAGGAACATATGCAATATTTAGAAATAGTTTTAAATAAATTTATAGAAAATAGTTTAATTTTAAGTAAAAATAAAATGAAAATAAATAAACAAAAAAATTAATTTTTTAGGTATAATTTTAGGAGAATGAAAAATCAAATTGCAACCACATATAGTACAAACGATTATACAATTCCAAGACAGAATAGAAGAGACTAAAAAAATTACTAACCTTTTTAGGAATTTTGAATTATGCTAAACATTTTATTAAAGAATTAGGAAAGAAAGTAGGATCATTGTATAGTAAGTTTACAAAAATATTTTAATTAGTCAGATATAGAATTAGTTAGAAAAATAAAAGAAGAGGTTAAAAATCTACCACCATTAGAATTACCATTAGATAACGAATATAAAATAATAGAATCAGATGGATGTGAACTTGGATGGGAAGGAGTTTTATATTCCCAACCTAATAAATATAATGATAAAAAAGAAGAAAAGATTTGTAGATATGCTAGTGGAAGTATAAGATGAAAAGAAAATATTTGACTAATTTAGACTATGAAATAATGGCGATCATACACACTATAGAAAGCTTTAAATTATTTTTAAATGCCGAATTTACAATTAGGACAGGTTATAAAGCTATATTAAAATTTATTAAAAAGACAAACTTTGATAAAATAAGACATAAAAGATTGTTAAAATTATATGAGATATTAAACATCTTTAAAATTAATATAGAACACATCGATGGAAAAAAAAAAAAAATTAGATGATAATTTAAGTAGACAAGTTATTAATTTTCTAACCCATTATTTTCTTGGTGCAGATGGATCAGATGATGATGAACTTTGGGAATGCCACTTTAAGAGTGGTTCCACAAAGTTCTAATCTCCCATTCAAAGGAAAGAAAAACTACTAGAAATGGAGCATTGTCTACTAGATAATCTCTGGATGGCACGTGACTCTAAACAGAAATTAGACAGCATTAATACCTTAGCCAATCATTTTAGACAGATTCACAATCAAGTAAAAAATAGAAATTTTAGTTTCTTTACAATAGTTAAAGGTAGAAAGCCTACTATATACAATTATTAGCCAGAAATATTACAACAAATAGAAATATTTTCAAATCTCTTTTTTAAAGGATTTTACACATTAGAAGAAGCTTTAAATTTCTGTAAAGAAATGATAGGTTTTAACTTTTATATATCTGAAATGGTTAAACAAACTATGCAACTTGTTACTTCTCAAGCGTCATCCTCAATTCAATTTTGTGATAGTTGTGAAACTATAACCAAGGTTATTAGAAATATAAATCTTAGAAAGCAGACATCAGAAGAAAGATTACAAATTCTTGAAGACAGAATCTCTTCATTTCAACAGACTATTCGTAAATATTAACACGAGATTCTTCAGTTACACAATAGTTTAGAAAGATTAAGTTCTAAAGATGTTGTTGAAAGACCTATCTCTAAAGATATTGCATCTTCCAGTAGAAATTACTCTGATAAAATAGGAAGACTCATTGAATTAATGGATTCTACAACTGCAGGGAAAGAAAAACTTTATATGAATTAGAACATAAAATTGGCGATTATTCCAATATTGTCCGAAGTGCTATAAAAGAGTAGGCAGTACAAGAAATATCTATTTCTCTCAAATTCTAAGCTATTATCACGACAAAAAATCGATACTTTCCTAAACATGGACCTAAATATGAATCAGTCACTAAGTCAGTCTTTCTTAGATACAATTATCCTACAATCTATTTTGACTACACGATTTTTGAAGAAGAATATCTTTTTATCCAGCCTTAAAA
This sequence comes from Fraxinus excelsior, assembly GCA_019097785.1. Taxonomy (NCBI): domain Eukaryota; kingdom Viridiplantae; phylum Streptophyta; class Magnoliopsida; order Lamiales; family Oleaceae; genus Fraxinus; species Fraxinus excelsior. The sequence goes on from CM032638.1 coordinate 24,592,996, forward strand.
TTCGGTGTGACAGACACCATATACATTCTAAACAGTTTCTTCAATTTTTTTCCACCTAAACTTAAATATATTCTTAGTCAGTTAAGAGATCACCCTTTGATGATTCAATTCATTTCTAGACCACATCTTGTAAATAACGATATAATAATTCCAGCTTATCATCGTATTTTAATATATGAAGGAGCCAAATGATTTCGACATTAAATGATAGATTAATTTAAATGTAAAGTTACATAACCAATTTAATTCAACCTCTAAAGTGTAGCCAATTATACTAGTGATCTATTACTACTAGTGTTAGATAATATTATTCTTAAACAACGGGGACATGACATATCAATTAATTAGTAGATAATTTAATTCATAATGCTAAACTCAATTTATCTATCATTTAATTAAGGGAAAATTGCAGCAGTGATCCCTAACCTTTCACTCTTTTATAGATTTTACCGTAACTTTCACTTTGTGTCACTCACAGTACAAAACATTTCAAAAATATGCACTTGAGATCCAAATTCATTTGACCGTTGGTTGACTAAAAAAGTCAAAATGTAATCAATTTTGACCAAATTAAAAAGGGCAAAATGATTTATTTACATTTTCTAAAATATTAACAATTAGAACAATCAAACTAAAAAAAAATAAAACAATGTCATACCCACCCTACACCACACCCTCCCATTTTCATCATCTTCTTCTTCTCCTTGTCGGCAATAGCCACGAAGCCGCCACTCTCTTCTCTCTCCCAAGCCCACTACATCTTCTCCTCGACATGTGCTTGCCCACCCCATGTTCATCTTCTTCTCTAAACTATTATGCAAAAACTCATCATTTATCTCCTTCATTAACCCAACCTACATTCGTCCTCTCCGTTATATTCCGCGAGAGAACATTTAGTTCCCTGATGAAAACCTACAAACACTCTCCTCCAATTCTTCAAATGCTTAGTTTTCTTTGAATGTGAAAGTCAGGGCCAAATCCGGAGTTCATGTTCCGGCTCAATATGGAACTTGAATACAACATGCAAGTACATATTTTCTTAAATTATTTGATTATATGTTATTAATCTGATTCCCTGATTAAAAATTGATTTATTTCAAAGAAAAGAAAGGAAAAATGGAGGCTAGGGTTTCATTAATAATGCATAATGAAAAAGTGAATACAAAACCTAATATAAAGAGACTATATATAGTCTAAAATAAAGGAAACTAAAAGACTATTCTACCCTTAATAAACAATAAAACAAAATAAGATTATATTTGTTAACATCCCCCCTCAAACTCACGATGCTTAGCATCCTGAGTTTGCAAGAAACCCAAAAACGATGAACCGAACTGAACCGAATGAACACCTATGTCTGCAAGTAGCCAACACAACCACACAATCTCAACAAATCTAAACAGATGCAAATTTCAAATCTAAATATACCGAACAAAAAACAAACCAAATTTTCAATCCCTTCAACTGGGCCAAACTGCAAACTAAATATCCAATCCCACGATCTGGGCCAAACTGCAAACCAAATTTTCAATCCCATCAACTGGGCCAAATATGCAATCTCATCAACTGGGCCAAATATGCAAAACAAATTTCAGATTACCTACAAACTGCAAACCAAATTTCCAATTGAACCGAACCAAATTCCAGATGAACTGGACATATACTAAACCAAATTTCAAATGAACTGAACCAAATTCCAGATGAACTGGACATATACTAAACCAAATTCCTAATGAACCGAACCAAATTCCAGATGAACTGGATATATACTAAACCAAATTTCAAATGAACTGGACATACTAAACCAAATTCCAAATAAACTGGACCAAGTTTCAGATTACCCAAAAGCTGAAGAAACTCCAAACAAACTGTAGAAACTGAGTTGTGGCCACCGGAATGTGATGCGACTTTGTAGGGATACATCCGAAAAGAAAATAAAAAAAGAAAAACAACATTGGTAGCCGGACGAGCGGCCTTGCCGGAAACGAAATTGAAAGGTTAATTTGTTTATGATCTAAACTACTCTGATACCATATTAAACAATTCAAAGAAAAGAAAGGAAAAAGGGAGGCTAGGGTTTCATTAATAATGTATAATGAAAAAGTGAATACAAAACCTAATATAAAGAGACTATATATAGTCTAAAATAAAGGAAACTAAAAGACTATTCTACCCTTAATAAATAATAAAACAAAATAAGATTATATTTGTTAACAGAATACAACATGCAAGTACATATTTTCTTAAATTACTTGATTATATGTTATTAATCTGATTCCCTGATTAAAAATTGATTTATTTCTTACTGGAATTTTACTGGAAATGGGTCTAATGCTGCATTTTACTAGAAATGGGTCAAAAATTGATTTTAAATCTTGTGTTGTGGGATTGACGATAGTGGTGTTGGCGGTTTGTGATGGGATTGACGTACTAGCAGTACGTGTTTGAGGAGGTGGTATTGGGTAGCGTTAGGTGGTGTCCGTGTTGGGACGGTGGAACTGACCATAATGATTTTCAGGGGTGGGGATAACAGTATCCCTTTTTTCTTTTTAATTTTTTTTTATATTAAAACTGAAAGTTACTATTTTACCCTATTACATTTGGTGAAATTTTAGTATTGTGGTTAACTAACGGTCAAATGCATGGTTCCCATCCTTTTGAACACTAGGTTCATATTTTTAAAAGGTTTGTGACTCAGAGTGATATAGAGTGAAGATTAGCAACACCTGATAGTTTGAAATTTAGGATTTTACTCTCTTGAAAGAGTAAATGACCAATTTTGGGACAAACGTTTGATATGTTTGAAGTAATTATGTCATTTCGTTCCTGTTTGGTAGGTATTAAAATCAGTTTTTAATATATTTTGATAGAAATTGATGAATTGTATGGTTGAATAAAATTGAGCCCCATAAAACGTGTGATTAAAATTAATTGTTAATTTTGATTTGAGATTGTAATCGACTTTTAACTCAAACCAAACAAGAGCGAAAATTGTGCGATGGACTTGAAGCCAAAAGGTCAAAAGTCCAATTATTTTTTGCCAATTAATTTTAAATATTATTTATGGAGACTATGAAATTGCACCAAAAAATTAATTTTCCTGGAAAAATCTACTCAAAACAGGGACTGAATATGAACGAAAATCTATAATATGAAATTTTTTTGTAAAACCTGTGTACATTTAGATTTACCCAAATTGATAACCCTCAAAAAATGGGCTATCACCCTAAAAAAATATCTAGGACCCTCGTTACACAGCATCCAGTGCTACTACACTTCTTAATTCTTATACTAATGGCGACCCGTTTCTCTCTCCCTCGCTCAATTCTTATTCAACCAATCTGTTCAATAAAACGCCCCCGTATAATTTCCCATTCCTTTTCTTACCCCAAACAACTCCTAAAATTCCATTCCTCTCCTCTACGGTCTTCTTCATTCTCCATCTGCCTTCTCCATTTCCACTCTCGTAGCAAATCCTCTCGAAGCTCAACCACCACCGTTCGATCCTACTCTTCATCTACGGCCACGAGAATGTCAGCGCCAGTTGAAGGCACTGAAAATAATCCTCTGTTGAAAGAATTCTATTTCCCGCCGTTTGATTCAATCAAGCCAGACCACGTTCGCCCTGGGATCCGTGCCTTGCTCAAACAACTCGTACGTGTAGAGATGTTATAGCTATTTATGTGAATTAATTAATGAGGAATTTATTGATACGTGTTTATGATTTTGATTGGGAAATTGTAGGAATGTGAATTGGAGGAACTGGAAAGGACAGTAGAGCCGACGTGGCCTAAGCTTGTTGAGCCACTGGAAAGGATAGTGGATAGGTTGGCTGTGGTTTGGGGTGCTATTTCCCATCTCAAGTCTGTCAAAGATGATCCCAAGCTTCGCTCTGCCATTGAAGAAGTTCAGGTACATATGCATGCATATTCGTTGTGAATCTGCTGTTTCTATGGTTATATGTGCTCATTTTAATGTTGTTTTTGGTTTTGCAGCCGGAAAAAGTGGCATTTCAGCTTAAGTTAGGTCAGAGTAAGGCTATCTACAATGCGTTCAAAGCTATTAAAGAGTCTCCAGATTGGGACGCACTAAGTGATGCTCAAAAACGGATAGTTGAATGTATGTATTGCCAAACTAGTCTTTGTTATGACGTCCAATCACCTACATTATGGCCTTTTACATCATAGAATTACTGAAACTTTCAGACAATGTTTAGTTTATTAATTCTTATTTGTTTGTCTTGCACACACTCTGGCAGTGCAAATCAAGGATGCTGTTTTAAATGGTATTGCCCTTGAAGATGATAAAAGAGAACAATTCAATAATATTGAACAGGTATGCGTCTGGTAGTAAAGTCATACTAGCAGCGAAAATACCATGAACTTTATAGCTGCAGAGAGCCCTTTGTTGACATTTATTGTTTTAAGTTTTATGGTGGGAAGAGTCTGATGAAGTTAGAGGAATAGAAAGAAAATAAATACATGGAATGACATAATTACTTATCAGAGTTGTAGAATGGTGTCTTAGTGAAATACTGGCCAAATGCCCGAGAATAATTTTTTTCAGCCAGTGTAGTTTTCATTCAAATGACAATTGTACCCTAAATGGAACAAACTTTTACATTTATCCGCTCTCACCCTAATACACAAAACCCTAAGGCCTAAACATCCACCCAACTCTCACAAACATGGACATCATACTTTGTAACTTCACTTCTTTCACTGCCACCTCAGCCACTATTGATTACTTTCCTTTCACTGCAAACCAAATGTAAACCCTTATCTACTGTTTAGCATCAGTGTTTGGAAAATTGCTATTTGTATTGTATGACTATAATAGTATGATCCAAATCTTCAGAATCAATTGAGAATTGTACTTGGGTTAAAAATATAGAGAATCACAAGTTGGATTACATGATCATAGACTCTAGGTATAGTATCTTACCATTTCCTTTCGTGATCTACTTGTTTGTCAAATTGTTCAGAATTGCAAGTAATTTCATAGACGCATTTAGGTCTGCACAATTAGATAGGATTAAAGCAGTGAGATAGTATCATAAGATTCTATGACATTTTGCCAATCCTACTTTTAGGAAATATTATCTTTTTGTTTTCATGACTCGATGGTTTTTCATCCTGCTAATGAATATTATGAAATCAAGCAGCTCAAGTCCTTTTTTTCTTGCACAAATAAAAAAACTAGCACAAGATTTCACTATAAAAAAATCGTAGAACATCGAGCAAGTGTTTCTCTAGAGCTCACAGCTTATCGTTCCTATTTTATATTGATCACTGCTATATGTAGCTATTCTTTGATACCCTTTTAAGTTGAAGGATGGTTTTTATTATCAAGTAGAATATTGAATTTCGAATTCGAAGTTGTCGAAAACTCTCTCCAATTCCTCGTGTTCTTCTATATCTCTTCTCTATCTCTCGTATCCTAATCTTCTCTATGTTCTTGAGTTCTCTACATTGTGCTTCATGAGAGAGCGAGAGGGGAGAGTGATAGAGAGAAAGCAGTAGAGAGAAAGGAGACTGGAGAGAGAGACTGAAGAGGGATATGGCTGTTAGGAGAAAGAGGAAATTTCCTCTTTTGACTTTTGCAGAGGATGTAGTTGACTAATGAAAAGATTTTTCCAGCTGGAAGTTCTGGTCCTAATTATCCAAAATGGTAAAGAGGTCTGCTTTTGTTGACGAGATTTTTTTCTTTCTTCTCTCTCTACACACACATACATACTACACTACAAACTCAAGCATGCATACATATTTTGGGAGGGGATAGTATGGAGTTATCTTCATTTGTTAAAATGCAATCTCATTTATTTGGCCAGCATATGTTTTGCCACGGCACGCTTGCTATGCATTATTTACATGCCAACAGGCATGCTCGAATGAAAAGCTACTTGTAGTTTTCTGTTCATTTTTAGTTTTAGAATGGTTATCTTTTCTTTCCTTAAAATCTATTCGTAGGAACTGGCAAAACTATCTCAAAAATTTGGAGAGAATGTTTTGGATGCAACAAAGAAGTTTGAAAAACTAATAATGGATAAGAAAGATGTCGAAGGATTGCCAGCTACTGCTCTTGGATTGGCTGCACAAACTGCAGTGTCTAAGGTACTCTATGTTAAAACTCATTTTATTATCTTTACTCTGTCTTGTGTAGCATATATTGCTTGGCTGGATTTGCTTTTCAGTTTTTCCTTCATGCTACTATTAACAGGGTCATGAAAATGCTACCGCTGAGAATGGACCATGGATGATTACGTTGGATGCCCCAAGTTTTATGGCTGTAATGCAGCATGCCAAAAATCGAACTTTACGTGAGGAAGTATACCTTGCCTATGTAAGCCGTGCATCTAGTGGAGATCTTGATAACACGGCAATAATAGACCAAATTTTGAAGCTTAGGCAGGAAAAGGCGAAGCTTCTTGGGTACAATAACTACGCAGAGGTATGACTTTTATATTTGAAATATGCCTTTTAGGACCTGCTTGATAAAGTGTATACATTAGGTAAGCATGGCTACCAAGATGGCTACTGTTGAAAAGGCAGAAGAGCTCCTTGAAAAACTTTGCAGTACATCATGGAATCCTGCAGTTCAAGGTAGTGTGTTTTACAGAAGTTCCTGATTTGTTTGTAAATAATGTATAACGACTCTGCTGTTTGTAGTATACTTCAGGCAAAAACTGTAGTTTATAGCTTTGTGATATTTTTCGATTTTACTTATCAAACGAAAATTTTGTAATATCTCATGTTTTCTCTTTATTTCTGACTAAGTGTTTATGAATGTTCTAAAAAGTTTTACGTTTCAAAAATATGTTTTCGAGTAGTCCTGATTGAGTCATGAACAGTTGGATGAGGCAATAATTTACAAATGGGTACAAATAAAAAAACTTCTTTACCAAATGTCAGTTTATTGTGCAATTTAATTTGTAATATAGTATAACTAGCTCTATTCTGCTACCGTATTTCTTTTTTTGGTTACCATTTTTATGAACATGTTGTGAAGGTGAAAACCTTTTTTTATCTAGAAGATCATTAATCAGAATTTTTAATCGTTTTACCTTCTGTAGATATGGAGGACCTTAAATACTTCTCAAAGAGTAAAGGTGTTCCAGAAGCTGATAACTTGAGCCATTGGGATATCAGCTTTTGGAGTGAGAGGCTTCGTGAATCAAAGTACGAAATAAATGAGGTGGTTTTACTCTCCTGCCCTCCGCCCTTAATTTTGAAAGTTTTTCTGAGATCTAAGCATGTAACAACGGATTGAACGGAGTGGTGAAAAGGGATTCATGTAGGAAACCTCAAGTTTATGATGGAGCTTGATTTGTTATTTATTTGAGATCTAATATCTGAAATGCATGTATTTGTGCAGCTTCATTTCGTATAATTAATATCTTGTTTTTACACTTTGTCAAAATCGTTGGTCATACTCATAGTCTTTTTATTATTTCCATTTTCATGTAGATCTATTAACAAGTATCGTTCTTGGCATTTTCTACTTTCATTTTCATTTAACTGGAAATCAATGAGGGAGATTGTTTCTTCGTGTGTTATGTGAGATGGGAGTAGAGGACTTTTTGCCCTGCATCGCATGCTTTAGATGCTTTCGAGTTATATTTGTAAATTTATCTTTAGTTATATTTCTGTGGTCATTAATTTTGCTTTAACCTCTTTCCTTAAGATTTATAGTTCTGCAATAATAGCTGTTATATTTTTCCCTGCATATCAATCTCTTTTCCTTGATTTTGTAAGTTCTAATTTGGTGGCTTTTAACAAATCAACAGGAAGATCTGCGTCCTTACTTTTCATTTCCTAAAGTTATGGATGGTCTTTTCAGTCTTGCAAATAAACTGTTTGGAATCAATATTGAGTCAGCTGATGGTTTAGCTCCGGTAGAAATTTCCATCCTTTCATTCATTTTTTTAGCATTTTCTTTCTTTCTTTTTGTTATATTTCCTAACACGGCCACTATAACTGTAGGTTTGGAATAGTGATGTTCGATTTTATCGTGTCAACGATTCTTCAGGCAGCCCGATTGCATTTTTCTATTTTGATCCATATTCGCGTCCATCTGAAAAGCGGGGAGGAGCATGGATGGATGAAGTAGTTGGTCGAAGTCGTGTCTTGTCACAAGATGGTTCCTCAGCTAGGTTGCCTGTTGCCCACATGGTGTGCAACCAAATGCCACCTGTAGGGGACAAGCCAAGCCTTATGACATTCCGTGAGGTATATTTGGTTCGAGCATCTAAAATTTTATGGTTCTTAAAATTGATTAGACCTGGAATCAGACTATTTTACTAGTTTAGCCTCGACCTTTGCCTGTTCCTTAACTGGGTAAAAAGTTAGCTGTGGGTGAAGAGTTTAATTGGGACAATTTTAACTAATCTTCAGAAAAAACTAGAGTAGAAAGATCTAATAGCTTTTGGTGTTTTTGGTAATGTTAATATTATCAATTTGACCAGTTTCAAATCCATTTGGAGTTCATTTGACAATTGAAATCCCAGTTTCCATTTTTTAACAGGATTTGTACAGCTTTGGTTAGTGCCTTGAAAATAATATTTATCTTAGTGAAACTAAAACTAATAAGAAAAATAGCAGCACCAATTCTTTGTTAATCTGTTAATAAGACATGATGGATAACCAGATTTCATCTAATCTTGGATTTTCTGCATATCTATGGACTCTGATCTCCTTATAAAAGCAGTGATATAATATATTGTAATTCTGACTATTGGATTGTAATGATACCTGAAGGTCGAGACTATCTTCCATGAATTCGGTCATGCACTTCAACATATGCTGACAAAGCAGGATGAGGGTTTGGTTGCTGGGATACGGAATGTAGAATGGGATGCTGTAGAATTACCCTCTCAATTCATGGAAAATTGGTGCTACCATAGGTAATTGGTTGCCAGCGTTTTTTTTCTATTTATGTTTTTGAATCTTTATTTATTCTGTCTTTATATCATTTTTTTGTCAATACATCTTTCTTCTTCATGTTGTGGAGTGTTGGTGTCCAACATGTATTGGACACGCTGGGAAAAGTAACTCTTACCTTACCGTCAAATAACTTATTTTATCTATCTTTGACCAATAAAAAATTATTTACTTTGAAACCTATTTTACTTCTAAGTCAGCCAAAAATACAGGTCATGATGGAAATTAGACCAAGTCACTTTATTTTAGTAGTATAGATACAGGTATATCTCTTGTATAGGATGAGCCAATTGTTGCACTTTCTTAGTGAGCCTCTTTCACTTATTTTTTTTGGTTAAGAATCCTTAAATATTATATCTTCCTGGATTAGTCAAATCTACTTGTCATTTGCATCTGTGGACCAATTGCATTTGTATCCATAATAAAGATGATCAATTTATTAGCCGACCTCTAGCACATAAATCTTGTCCGTTTATATTTGTGTTTCACATCGATAAAAAAAAAGCAGGTCTTCTCTTTTTTTCCCCATGAAAGGTAAATCAATTTTTCGTCTTTTTTCTTTTTCTTAACATTTATTTTCTTTGAGATATTAGTGGAATAGAAATGTATTAAGCATGGCATAATTCTACTTCTCTTCCATGAAGTTCTCCCATTAAAATTGTACTTCAATAGGTATCAGTAGGGTGTGAGTTTTATAAAATGTTGTAGCATGAATTTGTTGTAGATTGTTGAATTGTTGATTCATGATGCTTGATACTTAGATATTACATGGATGCATTTTGAACCCAATTTCACTGCTGGCGATTTCAGGGATACCTTGATGAGCATTGGCAAGCATTATGAAACTGGAGAGAGTATTCCGGACGATATATACAAAAAGCTTCTTGCTGCTAGGACCTTCCGCGCAGGCTCTCTAAGTCTTCGTCAGGTCTATGCATCTTCTTCCCTTGTTCCCTTGCAGTCTTTTGTTTTTGTAATGTATTTTACCTTTATTACAGCCTCAAATTTTGTCCTGACTTGCTGCATTCTTATTTTGTCCTCTCTTTGGTTCACAAATTCTAGTACTTTCTATTGTACCCTTAATATGGTCAGGATTCTCTTGCAGGGTTTCAGGTTAAGTTCATGATGGTGAGTGTTACAGAACAAGTGTTCTGGATATATATTTTGTATTATAGATGCATCTTTAAGGGAAAGGAATTTGTCTTCAATTTCTGGTGTAGGGTAACGCGTAAATTTCATACAAGCAACTGCTCTTTGGACCTAGCTGCAGCTAGTTACGAATGAGAAAGAGAGTGCATATATATTTGATTTTCTACCTTTCAACCACCGTGGTTCTCCTTCCGTCAATCAATGTTTTTTGGTTTTTTGCTGGGGAAACGGGGTGGAAGTGGTACCTTTGTTTAACCTAGATCTTTGACAGCCCATGACTGATAATGTTCCCATCATCAACTGACATTACCTTCTGATGCAATTATATGTTTGTTCCCCGTAAACGTATAATCATACCTTGACGTCATGATGTGTACGTCATATTGGAAAAGGGAATTGTTGGCAAAGCTAACTCTTGAACCACTTGATCTAAAAACGTAATATGTTGGAAGGCATATATTTCATTTAAATCTTGTTTCTATCACGCTCCCTCGCCTCACAGGTAGGTGGGGTTCACTTTTTCTCATCAAAGCCTGAAATGTGGACAATTTTATTAAAATGGGTTGCGGCTACTCTTGAATTAGGACCTTTGTTAACTCTAATACCATGTTAAACCACTTGATTTAAAAATTTACTTATAGAAAGGGTCACATAACAAAACTTATGCTTGTTATTCTACGTCAAAAATCTTCTTTTTCATTTGGTGTGTGGGGGTGTTGTGGGGCTGTTAAAAGTGCTTCAATATGTAGAATTTATTTAATATTTATGCTGTCATATTGGCTTATGGTATACTTGTCTATCTTTCTCCTATATTCCATTTCTTAATGCATTTTTTTTTCTTTGCATGATTTCACTGTTAAATTTTGGGACTCTTGCTCTGTATTACATTATGAATGCAGTGGATGTTGTAGCTTTGTGATGGAACAGTAAGTCCTTATAGTTTCTGTCTCTTGTTTACTGCAGATTAAATTTGCAACTCTCGATCTTGAGTTGCACACCAAGTACGTGCCAGGTGGTTCAGAGACGATCTATGATGTTGACAGGAGGGTTAGTAAAAGAACGCAAATACTTCCTCCACTTCCGGAGGATAAATTTCTTTGTGGTTTCAGTCATATATTTGCAGGTGGATATGCTGCTGGATACTACAGTTACAAGGTATTTGGTTTATAGATTTTGCTGCCTGATTGGTTTGCATTTAAAACTTATGAAATCTATATCGTAGGATGAAAGCCTACTAATAGCAATTACTGTCCAAATGTGTAGTGGGCAGAGGTGCTGTCTGCTGATGCTTTCTCAGCATTTGAGGATGCTGGATTAGATGATGACAAGGTACAATGCAGTTTGAAAAGATTGTATTTAATGTATTAACCATGCAATTTCTTCTAATTTATTTTGAGAAGAACAATCATTCAGTAGATTTTTCTTTAGCATATATTAACAATGACTGATGAGTTGAAACAGGCGGTGAAAGAAACGGGACATAGATTCCGGGAAACTGTTCTTGCTCTTGGAGGTGGAAAAGCACCCCTAGAGGTTGGACTGATTGATGCTATTTCCTTCCTCATCATGAAGTTGCACCAATCTAAATTGTTGAATTTTGTCTGAATTTAATAATTGCTTCTTATTGTGCTCAAATTGTGATTCAGGTTTTTGTGGAGTTTCGAGGGCGGGAACCCTCTCCAGAGCCATTACTTCGGCACAATGGGTTATTGCAAGTTGCAGCCTCTCTCTGAGTTTAGGTGCTTTAATTTCAGTCAAAAGTACACCAGAAGAAACTTTTAGGCTATACCCTCAAGGAAAACAGTTTTAGGCTATATTTAGGTGATCTTGATTAGAAACCCTTACGAATCACACAGTCATGCTGCAGAAGCTACTTGTGTAAGACTCGATTTTGGTTCTAGTCCATAATTATCAACGTTGGATCGTGATCCTATGAATGAAGCAAATTCGGTAAATTACTGCCATATCGGGGTTTCTGAAAGCCACTGTTTACTGTTACGCGCGCGCACAAAGCAATAAAGTGGAGTTCTCTTTTCATCATTTAAGGACTTGATTAGGTTGGTTTCTACTTGACTACGATTTTACTCCTAATACTTGGATTTATAAAAATGATGTTTTATAAAACCTTATTGAGCTTCGATAAAACTGTTCTTGAAATAATATAAAGATAATCTATATGTTTCTGGTAATAATATGGAGGCTCAAATAAGATAGAAAGCTTTTCAATTGTATATAATTTATTACTTATCTTGAAAAAAGGAGTGCTAAATGTTTTAATCGCGAGTTGATGTTATGCCAGTATTGAGAAGGCGAACGGATCCACGGATCCCTAGTTTCCTAATGATCAAATTTTTTTAATCAAGTTTACTTCTTTTGACGTCGAACCAATAGGTAGTGCAATTGATACTTGATTGTATCGCGACCTAAGTACCTAATTACAAGAAGAGAGCGACGAGCTAATAGCTAATAGGATATGAACTAATCATTGATCTATTAGGCAAAAAGAGCTACCAGCTATTAGTTAGGATAGGGATAATAGGCTCGACTGAAAGGTCGAAGTATGTGTTCTGGACGTGCGATCCATCAACCTACTAGCAATGGGGAGAGAAAACATAACACGTCGTAATAAAAGCTTAATTCGAGGTTGAGCTAACTCTTTTGGTTGCTATCAAGCCACTTCTTTATGCCCATCAAACTTATATATATACTAGTTGGCGCCTCGTGCGATGCACGAGTTTTGTACTTATTATATGTTTATTAGCGTGCTATTTAATGATAATAACAACGTAAAATAAAAACTTTAAATATCATATTGATTGATCAAAATAGAATACAGGATTAGGAGATACAATAAAGAGCTGAAAATATCTACAATGATTTGATAGTAAAGTGTAGTTGACATTTTTGGATCAAATCATGCAGTTTGTTCTTGTCAAGGAAACTAAGCAATTTAATAAATCGAAAATGGATGTGAGAATATCAAATTTCTCAAAAAGACACTCAAGCCAAATGAATTAACTGAACATTCAAGAAAACATGTCCATCAAGAAAAGAGTTATTTTCAAGCACAGTGGAGTTCAATGAGCAACAAAATCCATCTGAAATAGAAGTACAAGCTTAACCACAAAACACAGTAAAAACCTGGATGTTAATGCTTAGGATCCAAAGTTACCTCATTAACTAATGGCTCGTTCTCCAAAATTATATGCACATTTGCTGCTTCCAAAGCTTGAAGCTTTCTTTTCAACCGCTCAGAAAATGCCTCTGCGTCATTGATGCCATAACATAACTAACAGGTGTGGCATTATTAACAATATAACAAGTGTTTTACAGTGATATGAAAGTTGTAGTGAAAATGCATTAGGACCAACGAAATTAGCTGACATCAGAATTATAAATTGTCTCCTACCAAAGTCCAAAACATTAAGTAACTTACATTTCAACCAACCTAACCTATTCAACCAAACTTCCATGGCTCGATCTACTACAATCCCTTAACATCCTAAAGCTTTTAAGAACTTTCCATGAAACCTTTGCAATTCATAATTCGCAAGTTTTGTTTTACCCTCCCATCTTTTACTCTAACAGCCTATATACCGAAACTTCTATCTAACAAAAACGAAATTTACTTTTGAACAATATCTTTATCATTCATAACACATCTTAATCATGGCTTAGAAAAGGAAAATCACAATAACTTCGTATAGCATTGAACAACCAAGATAAAATTTCAACAGGAAGTTTCAAAGTACGTTATTTCAATTCCAAAGTCTAAAGTATATAAGTTCACAAGAGAGCTTCCGTGTCATTATCTTTGATCATAAAGTGTGATGCAGTTTAGAGTCGACTTTCGGAATAGCAATAGTCTATGCAGATTTCTATCCTATACGACACTTGTAAATGATTATCCTTTTGATAAGGCTAGCTGGAAGATTGTGATCCCTCTAAAATGAATACCTCAATTGAACAACAGTTCTTCATAGTACAGAGGAAGTGAAGGAAGACAATAAATTATAGAGAGGAAATCTAAGATTGTTGAAGGAATCCATTCCTCTTTATTTGTTGGTTTTCCTCTTTCTAGAAATTAAAAATAAAATAAAATAATCCCTTTCCAATTCTATATGAATTTGTGGCCGATATGGGGAAATTTAATGCAATAAAACTTCTTTGAGGAAAACTACTTACAATATTATCTAGAAGAGATGATGTCACAGTTTTTCCTATACCTGATACAACCAAGAGATCATCAGCAGGTGGCTTTTCATTACACACCTCTGCCCTTTGTTGCATCTTCTGGTTCCTCATGTTCTCTCCGACTTACAAGAAGATCAAAATAAGCCTTTTTATCCAATTGTGAAAAGAAAATCAAAATCTAATTCCACAATAGAATATAATCAACACTCATATGTGTCATAACAAAGCAAATGAAAACATTACGGATGAAACACTTTATTTTCAACAAAAGGTGAAACATTGGATCGATTAAAATTTACAACAGAAAAAAGAAAAGGTAGTTAGATTCATAAGCACTAATTATGCTAGACTTTTGGGATTAAGGCTCTGTTTTGAAGAAAATGAGAAATAAATAACAAGAAGCAAATATCGAACAAAAAGTTAGCACAACAAACCAAAGATCGAGCAAAAACTTAAGCTCCTGAGTTAGATCGAGGTTATCGAAAGGCTTACCCATGATCCTCCTTTCCCTTCCAAAAAGAAGCAATAAATGAGAAATGAATTATTTATATGGTTGTAAGATGCAAATAGAGAGACGCCTAAACTTCTCGAATTTGACGAGGCCATCCATCAAAGAGAATTCCAAGGCCCACGTTCTTCCCTGAATGAAACTGCAAATGTGGAAGAGAGAAGAAAGTAGAGAAGTTAATAGAAATAATTGTAGAAGGTTCTCCGTGGTGCACGGAGATCCTCTGTTCCCCTCCCCGCTCCTAACTTTCTTCCAATCTCACACACCATTTTTCTTGTAACAAACGTTGCTAGCACAATAGGAAAAATCAAACACTTCTCGGCATTCTCTTAGAACATTTAACAAACATTTGCGCTTCAAATCTAAAACCATTCACTGTAAAATTTTCGCAACACTATCCAAACCTCACAAAGCACATAAGAACATATTGGGCCAAGCATAAGGCAATGGAGCTAACAAGTAGTTCATGTGATTATTGAATTTCATAAGCACATAATTTAAGGTAGACAAGTGATCAGTCCCAAATTATTCTTGTATTTACATCTATATTGCAAAACATTAGCAATATATCCAACCAACACAAGTTTCCAGGCTTATTTTACCATTTCGACATGATTCTGTTGTCCATATGCTCCAAATCTTCTACAGCATTCTATAATCTTATCATCATCCGTCGACACAACTACATCAATAAATCAGAATCCAATTAGAAACCACAAAACCCAAAAAATTTAACAAAAGTCTATTAATATCTTTCGATTTATAGACAAGCATATATAGAACAAAATGAAGTGGAACTCTACCAACTTCATCCAATGGTGACATTAGTTTTACCCTTTCCCATGTTCTTTGTCATTAAGAACTGAATGATGAATAATCATGTATCCATAACACTATAGTTTCCAATAAATAAATATCCATTTCATTTTTCTAATTATCCTTTTAGTGGACACGTAAAATAAATAGCTTGATAAACCAATAAGGACAATAAATTCTATGTATTACAAAAAAATGCAAATGAATAAAATTCATGTGCACATGTGATCCAAAAGCTTAAGCATTTGTAAAGTAGCCACATTTATTTATTTATTCAAATTTGATCTTCAAAAGCCCCTTGAATTCATTTTATCAACATATCACTTGCATGAGTTTCATCAGTGGCAAATATGAACCCAGGTCTTTGGCCTATCTCGTGTTAATTATCTCATCTAAATGATTAAGGTGTAAGCAGACTACATTCACAAGTAGTGCAATAAAAAAGTCTGAATGATACTGGTTACAATTTTGACAAAGATAGCAAAGCAAAAATGAATTCAATTGAGCTTTAAATGAAGACAAACATAACAAAAGTACATGTGCAATGGCATTTATAACAAGTTCCAACTTAAAGGGCTTTCTAAGATTTCGAGAACCACAAGGTAAAGCAATCACCCAACTACACAAGTATTAACAAGAGCTTGTTGTTAACATAGATACTAAAATAATATTTAACTCTGTCAACAAAATATTACCACTTTTAATATCACCATCTATGTACCTTGAAAATTTAGTGCAAGTATGATAAACACTACATTAGATGATATATATATAGTTTCAGCAAAATAAAAGTAGCAGCTAGCAAGAAATATTTCGGAGATGTCCATATTGTCAATTTTGGCATGTTCCAATGTAATGACACTATCACTGAATAAGTTCTTTTCAAATTACCCACTAATTTAGCTTATTTTATACATCGTGGGTACAAGTATCCTTACCTTTTGCACTTCAGAAAAATAGGAATATAGTATGGAAAAGCAGGTGATAATAATCAAACTCTAAAACTAATATGATCTAACCCTATACACACAAACAACACAAAAAAAATCAGTTCAAATATACAAAAAAATTGGAAGCTAAAATCATCTAA
Source organism: Fraxinus excelsior (assembly GCA_019097785.1). Lineage (NCBI taxonomy): Eukaryota > Viridiplantae > Streptophyta > Magnoliopsida > Lamiales > Oleaceae > Fraxinus > Fraxinus excelsior. The sequence goes on from CM032638.1 coordinate 24,609,692, forward strand.
AATCTACAAATAGAAAAGTTTCTTTGTAACGATGCAACTCGGTAAAAACAGATCGCTTTTGGAGTCAAGAAATTATTTTATAAAAATTTTAAAACATAATTTTACAATTAATAGTAATTGAGACGAGAAAATATATAATTGTGCTATGACCACATTCTGTTGACTTTATAAAATTGCATCAGAATCCTCAATTCCTTTAAAATTCTTAAAAGAATATGAAACCTACACTCCAAACTATAAAAATCTTCAAAGGGGAGACTCTCATCCCCGCACTATGGTTCTTTGTATTCTTACAGTGTTAGCGTCCTGATGAAATTTGGAAACCCTGTTGACCAAAAGCATGTCTACATTCTAGCATATCAGCAAGAAGCCACTCTTAAGAACTATCAAAGAACACATCCAAAGACAAACTAATCATCTTTCTTCTTTAGGTGAGATTTTAAATGCATGAAAGAAAAATTACCTTGTGAAGATGAAAGCTTATTCCATCCACCACCAGTGTGATATCACTTGGCAGACTCAAATTGCAGAACCTAAAAGGAAAAGCAAAATTTCGAGTCATTTTGGCCCAACATTCAACAATAAGATTATATCAATACCAATTCAACACCCCACCCCACCCCCAAGAATATCCAAGACTACGATAGTTTCACACTTCTCTTCCTATCAGTCACAAACTTGGTTGCCCACCAATCTAAAATTCCAAAAATAAAGCCTAAAAATATCTGGATCTCTCCCGTGAAAGTCAAACTAATTAGCCTCCGCGCGCGGAGTCCCAAACCTCCGCACGCGGAGGATCTGGGCCTCCGCATGCGGAGGCTTGGAACCTCCGCTGAAGCCTCCGCACGCGGAGGCCCAGATCCTCCGCGTGCGGAGGTTTGGAACCTCTGCACGCGGAGACTTTCAAATTCAATTTTTTTTTTTTTTTTGCTGCTTTTTTTCTTCTTCTTTATATTTAATATCCAATTCCAACATGAAATTTAAAATAAAGGAGACCTGAATTAAATTAATTTAAATAAACGATAAATAAACATGAACTAAACTAATTTATTTAAATAAAAAGGAATAGTAACTGTTAGGATTATTAACAATTGAAATTGTATTTATAGTTTATAATAAATAAAAATAAAAACTCCAAGTATATATATTAATAAGTGAAATTGTATTTATAATTTGTAAATAAGTAGAATTATTAAATGATTTTGGAAGAAGAACGAACAAAATATATTGAAAATGTTAAATGATTAATACAACAATAAAAATTGTAAATTATTGATAGCACAACAATATAAAATAAAATAAAATAATAATGGACCTCCGCGAGAGGAGGTTCTTCTTCCATTGAAAATGTTAAATGATGAATACAACAATAAAAATTGTAAATTATTGATAGCACAACAATAAAAAATAAAATAAAATAATAATGGACCTCAGCGAGAGAAGGTTCTTCTTCCACTATTTATATAAGAATACAACCACCGTCGTTTATGCTTTAAACGCAAAAGAGCAATGCCTCCGCGAGCGGAGGTGTTTACCTCCGTTGGCGGAGGTGCTCCCATTCGGGATCCGCCCGCGGAGGCTATGCCCTCCGCGAGAAGAGGCAGTCCTCCGCTCGCGGAGGGAGTGCTATATATATATATTTTTTTATATACAATACCTTTTTTTTTGTGCAATTTTTTCTGTTTCATCCAACACTTAAAGTTTTTTTTCCTTTGTTTTTACAAAATAATATCATTTTGTATTTAATTTTGTATTTACTGAACAAACATGCAAAACTAAAAAAATAACTTTTACATAATCATTTAATCACTTCATCAACTTTCTTTGTTTGGAATAACAGTTATACAAAATTTCTTATTCCTAAACATAAACACATTTTTATTTAAACACTAAACATGTAAATAAAACTAATATAAAAGGCAAAACCATTTTACATAATTACTTACCGCTTAACGGTATGAAAATTTCAGATTGTTCCACTGCAAGTGGAAGACCAGTTGTTTAGTTGTTTCAAGACCAGTTGCTTACTTGCTTCTTAACGAGAGAGAACGAAATGGAATAAATATTCGTAAAATTTCTTGGTAGAGAAAAGATGATGATGAAATGGAATAGTTTTTCTTCTTATTTCCAATTTGCAAAGTGATGAAATGAAATGCATTTTTCCCCTTTATATAAGGAAAATACAACCACTGTTGTAAAACCCTAAACAGCACCGCCTTCGAACAAAAAACAAAAGCGGCGAAAATCGAAGACCGACTAAAGAAAGAAAATACAGTGAATTTCGGCGCCTACATTTTAATTGGTAAAAGCAAATTCTCGGCACCTATATTTTTTCTCGGCGCCACCCTTTTTTTCCTCCGAACAGTAACTCTTTTTAATATATAGATAGAGGACAGAGAGGAGGAATTTGTTAAGAAACTGGGGATAAACAGGGAAAACCAAAATAGGCCATAAATGAACAGTAAACTGCGGATTCACTCTTTTAATAGAGGAGGATATAAAAAAAGATATTTATAGACACCCACACATGTAGGAATGTCAACGAATCGAATCGAGCCAACTCATGAGTCGAAATTTGAGACTTGAGCTCGATTCGAGTAAAAATGGTTCGGAATTTTTTTTATTCAAATCGAGTCGAACTTTTGTTCGCCCAAAAAAATTAGGCTCGATTCGAACTTTCAGCTCGAACTGAGCCGACTTATAATTTTTTTAAAAAAAATTAAATTGCCTGCAAAGGCAGAGTGTGAAGCTACACGCTGGTTTCATTTCATTTTTTAAATTTTTTCTTTTTTCAAAATATAGCATGCAGCAATTAATTGCCTGTAAATGGTTTTTTTTGGTTAGGTCTAGTTCGTCATGGGCCAAAAATAGCCCATAACACGAGCTAGCCCGTGTAGCTCAGCCCGTGACACGAGTTGGCCTGTGTGGCTCGTCGAGTCACATGGACTTGTCTGGGCTTGAGCCAACACTCAAAAATAGGGCACGGCCTGAGTCACTTGTTGTTTGAGCCGGCAAACGAAATAGACACCCCTACATATATGATAATAATTTGAACCCTCAAAAAGTTTTGGTAGCAGGTCTAAGCCCGCTCGAGTCAGCGGGCGAAATTGATACACTACACACATGATAATAATTTGAAACCTCAAAAAGTTTTGGTCAAATTTGGTCAATAGAAGAAAAATGATTGCAATTGAAGTTTTACTCATGACCTTAGATGTAATGACAAGAATAACCTTGGTCAATTTTTAGTTCACTTATCATGCACGTAAAGGGAAGTTAACATTTGTCCCTTAATGAGGAGGCATAAAGCAATCTGATCTCTTGCTTACACGGCTGAGTATACTTAGATTCGTAACAAATTGGGAACATAAATTGACAACAAAAATCCATGTAATGTATGATATATATGTTTATGCATCTTTGCTTAGATTTTGAGGTGGAATCAATTAGTATGTACGTACAAGGTATGATAATTTTAATCGATAATTTTAAAATAGTAAAAAAGAACGGATTTGTAGGTTTTTTTTTTTAATCGAATTGGAAGAAAACGTTGACCGAAAACGAATTTTCTAGAATTAAATGATAATCTTAAATTACTTTTGTACAACTAAAATTGAAAATACTCAATTGGCTTGGACAAGACTCAAATGGTGTACACATCACGTGCGCAGGCGCTTTCAAGAAATGGAATATGCGTTAAGCAACATCCTCTGTCCAGCCAGATCTTGATTTTGTTTTTAATTGAATTGATTAATTATAAGGCCAGTTTTTTTTTTTGGAATTAATGCTGTTGAATTGACTCTGTACCCGTTTTGAGGTACATTATAAAACATGCTAATTGACTGATTAAAATTATAATTCTTATTGCAAATTAGTATTCAATTATTCCATTTAGAAACTTCCATTATATAGATGCATGCCCTTAATTTGGAATATTAGTACTTTCAATCTGATTGATTTTAATAAATTAATTTTGAAGCAAGGAATTTAGGGTGACGAGCAATTCGTTAAGTTCTCTCGATCTGCAGTAACTATTATAATGTTAATCATCCCATTGCGTTCGTGTGTTGTGAGAGTATGAGACGCATGAAATCTTTTAATAGTATAATACGAAGCAGATTATTTAAATATTATATTTTTATTCTAGATATCAAGATCTAAGTCATGTAGTAAAAGCAAATTCTAACTAGGTCACTGACGTGAGTTAAATGAGAAATAACTCAGATACTAATACTTTGATCATTCTTTTGTACTTCGGCTTGAGATTCTACTCTTAAATTGCATTGTAAGTTGATGATTTGTTTTAAAATTTCATCCTTGAATTTGATTATTCATTTGTGTGTTAGATGAATCTAATTGCTCAATTTATTAATTTTTTTGTGTTTCGATATTATACTGAGTCTAAAATTTCCTTTTAAAAGGCAGACATTTTAATAGTGGTCGAAAATCGTATCCTCTAATTACCGTTTGCATATTCAAGTAATGTGATAATTTAAAATTTGTTTGTGTCAAATTTGAGAAATTTTATTATTTTAAGAATCGTTAAAAACAATCAATGTAGTAGTTTTGATCTAAAATCGAAGTAAGAAATTGAATTGCAACTAGACAGGCTTGGATGCATCACATCAGCCTTGAGGTTCGAAATTGGCCGGCCACCCATGCATTTGCGTGTCTTGGTTTCATCATAAACCAAGTTACAATCCATCATATACAAATAGTCATTTTACCCCTCCAATTTTCTAAAGCATAATCTCGTACTGCTTTAAAAAAAAAAACACATGGGTCACGTTCGTTAGGCATTAAAATCCAATTAAAATTAAAAATATGACCGTTATTGGGTCTCACTCGTCTAATAAAAGTTAACAATAACGGCTAATTTTTCAATTTTAATCTGATTTTAATTCATACCAAACGGGCCCATAATCTCTCTCTCTCTTGAAAATATGATCGTTATTGGATCTCACTCGACTAATAAAAGTCAACAATAACGACTAATTTTTCAATTTTAATCCCTACAGAACGGGTCCTAAATGTCTTTTTGAAATGCTTCTATTTTATAAAGACAATTCTAAGTGTACATATTATATGTACATAAGTGTGTACATAACCTTCACATGGGGTGGAGTCCACAAAAATATGGGCTCCACCTCATGTGGGAGTTATGAACACCTCTATGTACATGTATTATGTATATCAAGCAAAATCCTTTTATAAATATTCCGTTGATTAATCTGAAAAAAGTCAAGAGTGGAACACATAATAAGAAAACAAAATGTGCGGTAAATTGACCCATTCTTTATGTGAATCCGCCAATTTTTACGTCAACTAATTAATACTTGTCTTTTTCCGATGGTCTTCAATTATTAGGTTTTCTACCGAAGCTGAACCAATTCATTTTGACAACATTAATGAAAACAAATTAATATTATAAGTTGATTAATCGTGAGGAGAAGAATACACATTGTAGCCATTATATGAAAAACAACGATTTTGAAATAGAATTTTTTTGAAGAATGTGTGGTTAAAAAGTAAGGAGAATTTTTAGATTTATGTGAAATATTATTTTATTGATAGAATGAATAATTGATGAAAGGAGAAAAAAAATTAAAATTTTGGACGAGTCAAAATTAAATTTCTCTGCTTTTGGCTGACTTTTCGTCAACAGCTAAATTACGTACATATTCCTCACCTCGCACCTTTCAATTTGTCATCTTCTCATCACACGTGGCACTTTCACAGACGCCAAGCCACACAATGAAGACCTAGGAGGGTACAAATCTTTTGCCACGTGTTACTCTGTGCAGTACGAGGAACCAAACAATTCACCTGCTCCCAAACCTCCCAACAAAATGTGGGTCCAAAATGACTCAACTGCACACCTCCTTTGACAAACTCCGCCATATTAAGCTCCAAGAATCGTATTCTATCTTTAAGAGACGGGATTCAATTTTGCTTTCTCTTTTCTTTTTCATTAGATGTAACGCTTACGTCGTCGTATTCGTCCGTACTTGAGTATGATCCGATCAAGATTTTAAATTTTTTTTAAGGCCCTATCTATTTTCAATCACATAATCTTTTGGTAAAATAATTTTACATGTTTTTTTTTTAATTTTAATCAAACATTCTTCAAAAAATCACCATTTCAATTTTTTTTTTTTTTTTTTTCTCAAAAATAGAGCTCAAACATAGACTAATGTGATTGAGAAAACTTTTCATTTTTTGAGAAACCGTTCGCCATAGTTTTTGAAAAGTCTAAAGAAACTTTGACAGCCAAAAGCAATTTTTGAATACGATTATCTAATTTTATGAAAGTGATTTTACTAGTTAGATGAATTTTTAGAGGAAGTTAGTTCAATGTGAATTCCTATAAAAACACTTTTGAAATAGAAAATGTTTTTAAAAATTAGTTTCAAACAAAAATTAAGAAAGCTTCTTTCAAAAAACTCTTCGACAAGAAGTAAAAGTAAAAGCAAAAGCAAAAATTATGTGAAACGTGCTCAAAGTATATGATAAACTACTTAAAGCTTAGTTAGATACATACATCATACAATATTTACATTGTACTTGTGCGTATTCGAATATGATTTGATATTTCACTATCAACTTCTTTGTCTAAAAAAGGAAATTTTTGAGAATTTTAGAAGTGCTATTCAGACTTGAACATATATTGCACGTTATTTTGAAATAATTTATAAATGCTATAAAATAATAATTGAGATCAATTTGTTAGGAGGATTTAATGAGTTTCAAATAACTAAAGAAAGTAAAATTTAGAATATAAATTTAAAAGAAGAAAATTATACTCTCAAAACTCAACTTTTATTATTCAAATCTTTTTGTGATAATGAAATACTACAAATGAACAACTTTTTTATATTACATTTGGCACATAAGAATTAATCGTTAATACATGAATTTAAACAGCTTTTTGTGAATGTTAATTAATTGAGAATAAATAACACAGAATTCATACATGATAAGAATTTTCTAATATTTATTATATATTTAAAAACGAAAAGTAATGCATTATTAAAATAATTAAATTGTAGTAATGTTAAAATTGTTCAAAAAAATATTATCAATTGATGTGATATTTAATATATTATAGATTAAAATAAAAAGGTTCATCTCAACATTCATTAAACATGATTTGAGTCACTTTTAAGCGTAACTATATTCGACATTGGCAATTTTGCATAGCACTTATCCGAATCTGAGTACGATTACATAATTTTTTTAATAAATTCTTAAGAAGCTAAAAAGGGAAAGAAAAATAAAAAATAAACGTGTTAACTAACCACTTATTACGACATTCTTGAGCATGTTTGATTGTGCTTAAAAAAAAAAAAAAATAAGATTTTAACTCTTAGGGTCCGTTTGATACTCTTAATTTTTCAAGGATTTTTCATTTTCCCACTTTAACGGTGTTTGATGAACCAAACTTTGCATAAAAAATCTCTTCCCACATCTCCCTCATGCGCCAGATTTTCCTCACTTTTTGGGAAAATCAATTCCCACCAATTTTGTGGGAATTGATTTTCCAGTTGACTGCTTTGTTTTTTTTTTTTTTTGGCAATGAAAACAAATTTCATAACCAATTGTAAAAAAAGAAAAATTCACTTTAATGGACAATTTTCATGTAAAACAAAGTCAAACGAACACTAAACTTTGATGAAAAAATGATTTTTTACGAAAAAAATTTCCTTTTTTTTTTTTTACTTTTTGGCAATGAAAATAAATTTTATAACCAATTGTGGAAAAATTTATCACTTTAATGAACAATTTCCATGTAAAACAAAGTCAAACGAACACAAAAAGATCCAAAATTTTAAAGTTTTCATGGTGAAAAATTATATCAATCAAACACACTTAATTAATATTTTTTTGGAAATAAGTTCTAGAAAATTATCTTTCTTGAAATTCATTTTCTTTCACCAATTTTCCACTCTTGCAATCAAACGAACCCTTAAGTTAATTTAAGAGCCTAAAACCTAGAAAACCAAATCAAGGGATAAGCTATTTTTAATATTTGATAAGATAAAACATGTATGTGATGTTGATATGTAATCTACTATGATCTTTTAAATGTTTTCGAGATTACATGAACTATTAGGAAAGCCCAAAAAAATCGAAAACTTAGGCTCCGTTTGATACACAATATTTTCTATTTTTTAACTTTTGTAATGTTTGATAGATAAAATTTTTTCGGGAAAATGTTTTCCAACTTTCTAAATTTTCCAGATTTTTTAGGAAAATAAATTTTTGATATTTTGGTTAATAAATAGTTTCTAGGTTTTTTTTTTTTTTGACAATTAGAAAAAATTCTAGACACAATGGTAAAAAAATTTATCACTTTTATTGATAATCTTCATGCAAAACAAAGTCAAACGAATAATATTCGGTATGATAATTTTTTATTTTTTTGACAATTGGAACAAACTCTAGACCTAATGGTAGAAAAAATTATCAATTTAATGGACAATTTTCATAAAAACGAAGCTAAACGGACACCAAAATTTCAACATTTTCCATGAAAAATTATGTCAATCAAACACAATTAATTACAATTCTCAGTAAAACAATTTTTAAGCAAATCAATTCCCTGTAAATTATTTTCTTTCTATCCATTTTCCACATTTCCAATCAAACGGACCCTTCATTTCTTATCAAGGTGTTCTTTGTTCATCAATTTCAACACGCATGGACATTGGACTGTAAACTCGTAATGAAATTCCAAAAAACAAGACAACCATGTGGTTTTAGTTACACTTGAAATGTACTCCAAGAAAGCAATTAGTTCATGGTACGAACGTAGAGTGAAAATTAATTTAACAAGTTAAATTGAGATTCATGTACTCATTATCTTCAATTTTACATCAATGCGATTACTTACTCATTATGCACTTGATCCCAATATTTGAGACACAATGGCATAATCTGCGTAACAATTGATTGTCAACATTGGCTTCTTCAACAGATGAAAGTATTATGCACAAGCTCGATCAAAATCATTTTCCCTTGAAAAGCATGGATTTAAAACTATATTAAGCACTGCAAAATATGGGGCTCGTTTCTTTTTTTGTTTGGGAAATTCGACTATTTCAAGTATGCTTTTAAAGCTTGAATACTAAAATATTGAGCTAAATGTTGTGGTATTTTTACAGGAGGAGACTTTGTTGAGAGAATGTTGTGGTATGCTGGCTTAGTTCGGCCTTGAGTCGGGGATCAATACCTCTATTTATAGCCATTTAAGCAAGATTTGGCCACCCTCCGTCACATGAAGATACAATGTCAACCTTGATATGGGTGTTAATGTCATGATCAACGAGTTTTAATTAGATGTTGAGATTGGCGCGTCATAACATTATTTCACTTAGGTCATCGTTGTTGCCTATGCAATGATTACCCGTCACCTAGACAATTATTACTTTTCGCTCATTGGTGGAGGTGGAGATTGAGGTGCTGGCATTAGAAATTTCACTTGTTCAAGAATAATTGGTCGTATAAGAGGTGATTGCATCAATAGTAGGACACCTTTTTTGTCGAATGATGATGATATTTTTGAATGACGACGAAGAGTGATCGAGCTAGTTGGAAGAACTTACTATTTGACCTTAAATAATAACATTTTTAATCTTTTGAAGTGGATTAGAGGTAAATCTTGGCTTTGGCCACGAACACTAACTCAATTAAATATATATATTGTTCACGATACTTTTATACGTTAGATCTAAATATCTGTAATGCTAAGCTTTGTCCTCCACCTAGTAAGATTCAATTTATCAGGCACCAATCGATTGTGTCTCTGTATTAGAATGTAGGCATCGTAAATGTAAGATAATTAGGAATGTAAAATTTTCTATTTTTATCTATATGAATTTTCCAAATTTTTCTTCTTGTTCACCCTTGAAAGCATCTCAATTTAATTCTCTCAAAAACTTGTGATAAGGAAACCAAGAGACTTTTCATATAATTTCTTCAAAACCAAGAAATATACTATTCATTTCATTTTATTTTATTTTTTACTTTATCTTAGGGTGGAGAAGGTATCGCAATAAAGAAGCCACTTAACACTACTCTTCACCATTGCTTCCAAATCCAGAATTTTCAAGCTATCAATCCACTTATACTATGCCACGTGTCACTCAATCGTAAAACCTAATCCTAACTACAAAAATCTATTATTTCGTACAAAACGACACCTTTCAACGCAAAATACGCATGCATGCATGTACCTATATATAAAAGTCACGCCAGATTTGAATTGTTATTAGTCAACAACTTAGAGTATAATTCTTGCATAATTATTAATCAAAGTTTGTAAGAGATTAATAAATTTGTATATTAGAATTATGTACATATATGTGTAATCTTTTTATAAATAAATGACAAAAATATTTGGAACTTAAATATGAAAATAATAATCTACGTGCATAATTTCAGATCCAATATGGAATAATTCTTCTGTCTTGAACAATTGGATTCGAATATTAACATTTTCAAATGAGTCATTGTTTTGTGGGACGTTATAAAAGTAAATTCTCACGGTATTTTAAATGAAGAGATTTTCAAAAACCTATTCTCAAAGCAGTGTTTTTAAAAGCCCGTCTAGGCGCGAAACGTGATGAAAACGCTTCACTTTGAGCCTAAACGGGAATTAAGCAGTCAACGATAATTTTGACGGCTTAATGTTCGCCTAGGTGCGATTAGTTATTAGGGACGTCTAAGCGCGCCTCTGTTTCAGGCCCAGATTTAAAGATGACCAACTTTTTCCTTTTTAAAAAAAAAATAAAATCCATAGTCCAGACTCAGTAGCTCATTATCCATTCAGACTTTAAAAATTCAAGACTCTAGAGAACTAAGAAGATGGAAGAACGGCAAAAAAAAAAAAGAACGGAAGAACGACTTAAAATCTCTCAATTTCTCTGCATACCGCATTGATTTGGGTATCGGGTATGTATAACATTAGGAGGTTATTATGCTTTACATTGTATTTGTAATTTTGGGACATGTGATTCTCGGTATTTTGTGAATTTTCAGTAAATTTTGTTTAGAATTCTTCTTTTTCTTTGTGATTTTCTTTCAATCAATCAAATGTTTTGGAATTCGGATCATAAATATATTGTACTGTAAATTTTACTATTCCAAACAAAAGTCAAGAAATGATCAAAATGAAATAAGGGAACCCGAGAATGATGATTTTGTATCGGACGATACGAATGACGAATTAGATGAAGACGAAGATATTGAATTGAAGTCCGATAAATAGTTAGTTTAGATAAAATTTAAGTTGCAAGTTATACGTTAAGTAATTATGATTTTGAAACTTATCTTTATGTAGGAATGATTAAGTAAATACAATAATTTATAATTTTAGATATTTAATATGCATTATTTGAATTATTGAATTTTTTTTTACAATGATTAAAAAAGGGGGGGGGGGGGGGGGGTTTACCCCTAAATTTCGCTTAGACTCGTAAAGCTTGAAACTTGACATTCACGTCTAGCCACGCTTTACATTTTTTAAAACACTGTCTCAAAGCGATAAAAGTGGAAAAAAAGATACTAAACAAAAACTTATTGAACATGATAAATGAAATTTTTTTTTTCTTTTAAAAGAAGTGAAAAATAAGTTAAGGATTAGCCGAAAAACAAATTTTTGTACATTTTTTTTTATTTTGTCGGAGAGAGTGACATGTTGAAATATATAATATTGTAAGTTTGTAACTCCCCTCCCTTTTAAGGAAACCCAATTACCTAAACTAATTAAGATGCCTAAGTTATACAATAATTATGTTAACATAAACGTAATCAACATCATTAAATTATTATGTAATTTGTGAATAATAAGAATAATTTTGACAACAATTATTTTTTCTACACACTCATTTTCAACACACATTTAAATAATAAAATATTACGTACGTAAATTCAAAACTTTTTTCTATTTTTTAACTACACATTTTTCTAGAAATCATCATTCAAAATATATATATATTCATTTAATGGTTGTCAAACATTGGCTAAATGTAAAAATGTTTTAATGTGAAAAATTATTGTTAATGCCGACCATTTTGAGAAATGATTTGACACAATTTTTTATAACTTTAATCAAATATTTTTAATATCTTGGCAGGTTTAGTCTTAGTCTACGTTCTTTACTTTGCTTTAATTTATTTTTCATATTCAATATTAACCACACATTCACAAAATAAAATATATTCTACATATAAATCTAACACTTTTCCTTACGTTATAACCACATAATTTTCAAAAAATAATATTCAAAACAATTTTTTTTTTTTAAATTTTAAAGATGTCAAACAGGGACTTAATAGTTTTTCAATAGGATAAATCTAAATGTATATAATGTTTTACCTAATCATTTACCTAAAGGCCAAGTGGTGGCCACCTATTGGAGGGGCGGCTGTAATAGTTTTTCAATATGATAAATCTAAATGTATATAATGTTTTACCTAATCATTTACCTAAAGGCCAGGTGTCGATCACCTATTGGAGGGGCTCCTTTTTAATAACGTCACCCCAACTAAATAGTTGTGGGTGTTATTGCTATAAATTAAATGATCTTTTGATGTTACAAATTTTGTTCTAATTTTTTGTGGGGATTGGGGTTTGCTAAATGTTGTATAATATTTAAAACGTGGACATTTATATATCCATTATTATTTTAAATCTTCAAAAAGAAAATAAAAAGCTCGTATAAAATAATTGAGTATTAATTATTTTATTCAAAGAATCATTGGATACCCAAGAAAAAAAAAACTCGTATAAATAATGGCATTGCCCTTCTCTGTTTCTTATTTACCATTAAACTAAAACAAATAAATGTGATTAATAAAAAAAATGTGTGATTTAAGAGTATTGGGTTGGGTCCATGACTGATTGCGACTATCAGGCAAAATGGCTTGACAATTTTTTTTTCAAAATTAATTTTTATTATTTTCTATAAACCCGATGAGCTTAAATTATAACTTATTATTATTATTTTTTTTTACGTAGGAACCAGTAGTCTTTATTCGCTAGCGGAGCCCCAACCACCTTGAAGAGGTGGAGACCCGATCACTGTAAGTGCTCACTAGGTAAATCTCGCTCCATGTGCAGTAATCCACAAATCACACCGGAGAAGTAAATCGCAATAGATACGCTTGGTGCGACGAGCTCGACTGAAGAAGTGTTAGATTCAGAGTTGATTAAATTATTCAAAAAAATTATAAATTTCTATGAGATTACTGATTAATATCTCTACATAAAAAATAAAAAAAAAATGGTTAATGCCCTGTTTTTCTATATTGGTGAATAAAAAAGTGTGTAGATAGAGGAATTAGATGTACACGTTGCTTATCCAAACGTGCTTATTACAGACATGTTGGTCCCACGTGGGTTGACATGAGTGGTCGAAATCTGCCTCCTTCAGATTCACGTCATCTCCCAACTTATCCATGCCTTATCACTCTTTTCCAATCTTTTTATTCTTTTTTCTTAAATTTATCAATTACTTTGTTTCATTTTTTTTTTTCCAAATATGGGAAAAGTATGAGATAAAAACTCTCTTACATTCGACGGTTCAGAAATTTGGAAGAAGTTGGTTTTTTTTTTTTTTCGACCAGCAGAAGCATATCATAATTAATTTTTCTATATGATTTTTGGAAACAAAAATGATACCGAATTCGACACTATTGATGATAAAAAAATACAATATTTTTGTAAAATTACTCAGTGCTGAATATATTGCCGGAGAAGTTTATTTGATGTGACTATAATTCTTAATTTACTAGTGACGTGACATCGGCGCTGCGCTCTTTTGTAAAACACGCTACTGCTATATTGTATTGAAATTTCTGGCATAATCAAAATTTTGATTATTCTACATTCTTCTTAGAAAGCGAAAGCGTTGACCTTAAACCTTTGTGTTATGCCTCTAAAAAAAATGAAGTTTGATTTTTGTCTAGAAGGGATTTAGTTATAATTTATATGATAAAATTAAATAAATACTTTTTGGAAAAGAAAAAAAAACTCATCTTAATTTCTTGAAAATTAATTTTTAAGTACAACCAAACATGTTCTGATTAGTCAAAAGTTAACTTCACAAATTATTCTTTTACCAAGACGAATAACTTAACCTATTCACGGCAGAATTTCATTAACGATTGTAGATGACTACTGGCTCTTTGATTGTTCAATTTATGCCACGTTTGAGATACATCTTCTTCTAAATGGTTGACATTTATTTCATATATTATGCAATACGGCAATATTTTCACATTCATTCAAATAAATTTTTTTTTTTAACTGTCTTTTATTTAATTTCTATTTGACCCCATTTTTTAAAATTCATTTTAATTTTCAATTACATATTATATGTGACCTACAATATTAGTCACCTTTCCAACCATAATTTCATCAATTTTTATTAAAATTATATAAAAATCTTGTTTTTAACATAACTAAACAGTGGCTTAATACAATGGGTGCATGGATTACTTACGAGGCATGTTTTGTATAGTGCTAGCAACGGCTTTTATGTAAGTTTTGTCAAGTAAAACGTTTAGAGTTTGTTAGGACGAGGCAAGCACGCGGTAGCCAATTAAGAAAATAGCAAGAAGTCACTCAAGACTCGCAGTCCACGTCACTTTATCTTCCTAAGCCTAGCCGGGTGAATAGACATGAAGAAGGCCGAAATGATTTGGCCCATCAACCGAAGCAGTTGTAGAAGCCAAACTTCCATATTCGAAACGAGGTCCCACAATCGGTTGCATCACATTTTCAAAGCGACAATCCTTATCTCATAGGGCTTCTTCTTTGATAAAACTTTAGCTTCAATATCTTTCATACGAGATCTACTATACGCCTGATAGATTTGACAGCTCTGCAATGACGCTTTCAATTAACTTTTTAGTCCACAGAACTCGGGCATACGGTGGTCACTTTTCGTATCATTTAATGCCACATTAAACTTGGGACAACTGGGGATTGTGGTAGATCTGTAAACCGTTAGGATGAGGTCGTATGTCATACGTCCAACGAGCATCACCTTTTTCATCTTTATATATAAGCTCAAACTTTGTGTCTTTCAATGCAAATGCAATTTTACACTTTACACAATAAGGTTGCTTAGTACATTCTCTTCAACCCTATATCCAACTATTCTTGCTCTCATTCATTATTCATCCTACACTCAAATAATACTTTTCGATCATTGACTGATTTGAGCTTCGGAATGCCCACGATCACCTTCCCTAGTGTCGAAGGGCTATGTGCAACTATCATTTGTTCAAGTGCACAGGAACTTGACACGTAGATGAAAGTGATGTTGAGGTCTGTTTGCCACGTGCTCTAGCTGGATTCTGAGGTCAACAAAGTTCACTAGCTAAGAATGTGCATTCATTTCTACTTAGTTACTTGCGTTATGTTATTGTTCACAAGATAACATTTTAACATAGTTTCAGAAAGCACTTGTTTCTATCTTATCTCATTCTATCTCTGAGTAAAAGTACTATAAAAAAGGACATCCCTATTTTTCAAAAGAGGTAAAGATGCCGTGATTAAGGCGGTATAAGGGGCAACTAACTATATAATAAAATTGGTAGGCAGGTGGAACAGCTCGAAGATGGGTTAAGTCTAATGCCAACATTTGTCATGAAGAGCTAGGAGTTTGAAAAATCTTACTGCCTTAGTAGGTCATACCTCTCAGAATTTGAAAGATTATTCATGAATAAGTTATATGCAATACATTTTGCACTAGCTAGGTGTGCAAAATGCAAATGTACCAACACCAAACTAAGTCGTTCTATCTTAACAATGTGTAACAATACAATACCTTCAATTAGGTCTAGACTCGTACAGCCTTGTGTCGAACTCAAACTCCATGATATCACTTATCATAACATTAGATCAATGCCATATCGTCTAATTATCTACACTTCATCTTGTGACACATAAAAATCAGTGTATCGATTTTCTTTTTTATTTTTATTTTTCTGAAATATGAACAAGAGAATACTTAGGGCTTGTTTGGTAGAGTTTAAAATTCAATTAAAATTGAAAAAATAGCCATTATTGGGTCTCACCTGTCTAATAAAAGTCAACAATAACGACTAATTTTTCAATTTTAATCCGATTTTAATATCTATGAACACGTTAGTGATTGAATTCACATCTGATTAGGTAATGTATTGACAATTCATTTGTTACCAGAAATTGTTGTTTTGTACGTAGAATCAGCAGAAAAAAGGCAAACAAGAGGGGTTAAAAAAGGAATCCACAAAGTATGCGTAAAAATGGCGAGTAAAAACAAACAACAGTAACTGAACCTCTGTTAATGCTGAATCATAGATTTGACCTTCAGTGGTTAGCTCATTCAAGACAAACCCAGAATTTGCTGTTTAGTGCAAAAGAAATCCCCACTCTCGCCAGCAACGCGTGATTTTACGCTCAACTAATCAACATTTTATTTCTAAGTAACTGGTTCAAATTTTTATCTAACAAAATTAACTGCTTTTAAAACATACCCACTAAAATTAGAGAGTGAATTATTGTTGCATTAAAATTCTATCTCGATGCCAATCGACATTAATCGTTCACTCGCAACAAAATTAAAAACAAATCAGTCAAAATTAGAAAGAACTATCATATTACTTTCAAATTCTCTCAATACTAACCGAAGTTAGTTGTTCGAGTGCAACAAATTTAACTCCTTTTAAAACAAATTCATTAAAATTAGAAATGAGTTATCGTGTTATGTTCAAATTCTATATTTAAATTAGTTATCTCTTGCAGCAAAATCAATAATATAGCAAGTGAAAAAATCGACTCAACAGCAAAGGAAAAGTTTGGTAGCACTCGAAAAAAGTCATTGAAATATTCTTTAGAACATGCTTAGGGCGAGTAATCTGGAAGAAGATAGGATCAAATAAAGGATGAGAATTATTAATATATATTTTCAATCGAAGTTCCAAGTATTAGGTAGCTATTTGGAGAGGAATTCAATTGGTGGGTTGAGGGAGATAGGAAACGACGTCGTAATTATCAGGGTGAATAGATCCCGGGAGTGGGTGGAGGGGGACGACGTATGTGGGAATCTGGTCAACGCTGTTTGACCATGTTCTCCAGGTAAATAAAGACAAAACCGAAACAGAAATGGTAATATTGTAAATTTGTATAAATCTCATTTAATTAATTTAATTTAATTTTCGGCCATGTCGCTGTTATTGTTGTCTTCTTTTTACTTCCCTCTCCCTTATATATAAAGCTTCAACTTCTCTTTATCTTCTTGGAGATAGATAGAAAAGAAGAGACACACAAACACGCAGGCTCCAAAACCCAAACGTTAAAAGCAATATATAGAGAGAGTGAGGGATGAGAACAAGGAGAGGGCAGTGTTATCCTGAAGTGAGTATGTGTATTCAAACTGATAATATTGCGGTGAAGAGAAGAGTGGAGTTTGGTAAAGAGCAAAGGTGTGGCCGGAAAAGATTGAAGGTCTCGCCGGAGCTTGCCGGAAAGTGTGATTTCTTCGATGCCTTGCCGGACGATCTTGTCCTTTCTGTTTTGTGCAAACTCAGTTCCACCGCTGGGTGCCCTGCAGATTTCACCAACGTTTTGATAACGTATGTCAAATTTTCAGTTTTAAATGATTTTTTTTTTCTTTTCATAATTTGATTTGTGGGCATATATTTCTGTAAGCATTTTCTTAGCCAAAAGGTTGATTTTTGATTGAACAGATGCAAAAGGCTAAATGGGTTGGGTCTCCATTCGCTGGTTTTATCCAAAGCTTCTAAGAAAATGTTAGCGGTGAAAGCCAAAAATTGGTCTGAGCCGGCTCACCGATTCCTCAAACTCTGTGCCGATTCCGGAAATGTTGATGCCTGTTACACTCTTGGCATGGTAAATATATATAAATATGAAGCATTTAATTTAATGAAAATTCTTTTGGAAAGATTGCATTTAATGGAAGCAAATTAGAATATTAACTGGCAATAATATTGTTGGACACAGATTCGATTCTACTGTTTGCAAAATCGAGGAAGTGGAGCATCTTTGATGGCTAAGGCGGCGATTAGCTCTCACGCCCCAGCTCTTTACTCCCTTGCCGTTATCCAGTTCAACGGCAGCGGCGGTTCAAAGAATGACAAGGACCTCCGAGCCGGTGTGGCGCTTTGTGCACGCGCCGCCTTCCTGGGGCATATCGACGCTCTGAGAGAACTTGGCCACTGCCTGCAAGACGGTTACGGCGTCAAGCAAAACATAGCGGAAGGACGCCGATTTCTGGTCCAGGCCAACGCCCGTGAATTAGCCGCCGTTTTAGCCGCGTCCCCATCGGTGGCTCTGGCTTCCAGTTCGTGGCTGACGTGGAACCCTGTCGAACATCACCGCCACCTGATTGGCGCTGGATGTCCTCTGTTGAGTGATTTCGGATGCAATATTCCGGCGCCGGAGCCTCACCCGGCAAGCCGGTTCTTATCTGATTGGTTTTCAATTCGGGGCAGGAATCCGTGTCCAGGGCTCCGTTTGTGTTCTCATTTGGGCTGCGGGCGACCGGAGACCCGACGGCATGAATTTCGGCGGTGTTCTGCATGCGGAGCAGTGAACTATTGCTCACGTGCTTGCCAGGCGCTCGACTGGAAATTGCGCCACAAGGTGGAGTGCGCACCGGTGGAGAGGTGGGCTGAAGAAGAAGCTGGAAATGAACCTAACGGCAACTTCAACGGCGATGAGGCAATGATGGAGAGTTGAGTTTGACGGTAAGAGGTGATGATAACAGCAGGGGTATTTAGAAAAGAAA
Source organism: Fraxinus excelsior (assembly GCA_019097785.1). Lineage (NCBI taxonomy): Eukaryota > Viridiplantae > Streptophyta > Magnoliopsida > Lamiales > Oleaceae > Fraxinus > Fraxinus excelsior. The sequence goes on from CM032638.1 coordinate 24,628,494, forward strand.
TAGATATACTGGGGGATGAAAAGAGAAAATAGAAAAGATTTGAGGTTAAATTTTGGGGGAAGAAATATAATTTTAAACTTTTTATGTGGTCTGTCAATTTTTTTTAATTTTTATTTAGCATAGAGACTTTAATTCAGCCAAAGTTTACCTTTAAAAATGGTCCTTTAGTTTGTTTTGTTTGGCAGAGCGGATACAACATTGTAATTTGTACATAAGTGAAAAAAAAGAAGAAGAATTAATTCATTATATTGTCTTAATATAACATATAATAGACATTAGACATAAAGTTCATTTCCAGGGTCGGGTCGGGGCAGGGCATGGTTTTATTAGTTCGGTTTCAGAGAGAACTGATATCAGATAACGAAACTATTCCAATCGTTCCGATTTTTAAGTTTGAAGAACTGGTAAAGACTCTATTGTGTGTTTTAACTGAGTTTATTGTGATGTAAAAAGGGATTGTTGGGGTTAATTTGTCCATGTGCATATGGCCGGCAAAAAAATTCCTGAAATCGATCCAACCAGAAAAATCGGCCCAACTTGGAGTCGGTTTCACAAGGTATTTAGTCAATTTTTCGGGTTGGCTCGAATCCAGTTTGAAAACCTCGATTCACTGGTCAGTTTTAAAAAGTAAAAAATGATTCAATAGTAAAGTACTATGAAAGCGACAATTCGATTTGAACCGAATCAAATTAACAAAGTTTAGAATTTCACCCTACCCAAATTGTCGATTCGATTGCTGTTTGAACCCCACCCAACTCAATAGGTGTCTATCCCCATATGTGCACCATTTTCAATATTACAAAATAAATGGGTTAGAACAAGTTCTTGGTTCTAGGTACTAAAATCCTTTTAAAGTGATTAGATTGGTGGTTGAAACCTAACCAACTCATTGTGTATATATCCCTATATGTGCACTAGTTTCAATGTTACAAAATATATTGGTTGGAACAAGTTATTGGTTTTAGGTACTAAAATCATTTAAAGTTTAAGTAGAACTTAAATGATTCTGGTTCGGCTTAGTTGATTCTCATTTTCTTGCCCACATTTGGATCCATTACTGCAAATCAACCAAGGTTTTTAGTGTGATCTTCAATTCTTACAACACATAATGTTGATAGAATAACATATAAATAAAGATAAGAAATAAGTTATCACTTTTACTGAAGCGACCCCATTTATTTTATGAAATCGAACCTCTCTAATGGTTAATAGCCGATCACTTTACTATTGAGCTATCAAGGAACGAGATTAAATAATCAAATATGCATTGAGTGTTTCAACAAGCATGGAAATTTATGTTTTAATTTACTTATTTGATACATACGATGATGATGGGCTTTCCCTTGTATTGTAATCTTGAAAGGGGGAATCTTCTTTGTGTTGGCTTGGGAGCAAATGATAAGTGGGTGTTCATTTTGCTGGACCTTTTTCCTACCAAAGATTGACAGTATCACATGAAATGTGGGTCATGCATGAGAATTAATTTTCTTTGAAGTAATTGTACTATGGCTTCCAAAACTTGTACATACAAGTCAGTACTATTAGGTGAGGAGATGGGTTGTGAAATGTGAATAACCAACCATATTAATGGGGTTTTACTTTTGCCTTAACTTTAGGGTAAAGACTAGGATTTAAAGAACTTGAACTTGAAACTCATCTTTTAAACCAATAATGAATCCACCATTAATGACTCGAAGAAAATAAGAAAAAGAAACACGCCAAATATTCATCCATTAATTCGTCAAATATGACAAGATACTACTGAGACGCGTTTAAAAAAAAATGGACATTTGAAATATTTGTGTTAAGAATCTACAAATAGAAACGAGATATGAGTAGGTAATATAAAGAAATAGATACCCGTGAGATGTTTATCTAATCTTATCAAATCTAGAATACATATTCATTTCTCAACTTTAATAACATTAACCAGAATTAGTTCGCAATAAATGGAATTATTTATGAATTTAAATGTAGGGTAGGTAAAGGTGACATATAGGTAGCAAAGAAGGGATCCTAGGTTAGTCATATAGAAGAACATTGTTCTTTTAACTTTTTGTGTTTTATGTTGGTCAAAAAATGGGAGACAATAAGATATTGTACAATGGGAAAACAAAAAAAAAAAGAATGGGCTGAAAATGGGAATAAAGGCAAAAGAATTGTTGGTGGATATAAAGTGCATTGTCTAAGTGGATTTCAAGGATAAATTTTTGCCAAGAAAAAAAAAATTAATACATACAAGTAATTGGAGAAGGGTATCATTTATTATTTCTTTTTGTAATTCGGGAAATGGCACAATCACTTTAAAGTCTATTAGATTAGACTCCAAATCATTATGTTAAGGACCAATGGAGCAATTAATTTATTTATTTATTCTAAAATCATTTTTGATTAACAAATGTAACAAATCAGAACTCAAACCTAGGAAGAGAAATAGGTGGTCCAAATTAAAGCCCAATCCATTTAAAGCTGTTTCTTCTGTTGGTTGGAACTTCATCGAATTGGGTGCAACAGATGGGTCAACAGTGTTTACTATATTACCAACTCCTACGGTTTTCTGGAATTGAGGAAAATCTTAAATTTGATCCAACTAATTATACCAGAATTGAAGCCAAATTTGTAACTTATAAGTAAATTACACTAATACTTCTTTCTAAAAAAAGTACTTCTTGATCGTAAAGTGGAGAGGTTGTTGGGAAAGTTTTTGGTGTCACAATTTAAATAATTCGGTGGAATTTTAATATAAGGTTAATTTTTCAAAGTACTTTCACTACGATATAGTAACAAGTGAATATTGAAAGTAATATTCAAAATGAACACAAACCTATAGTCAGATTTGAAAATCTGAAAATTAATTTGGTAAAAAGAACTAAAGAAGTACAATATGATTATACCATTGAAGTTCTTTAATGCATGGGGTTGTAAAATTAATGTCCAGTTACTCGTTAATGTTAATGGTGTATGTTGGAAGTGACTAAGAAAGAGGGTCAAAGAGGCTATTTATGTCCTCATTGCAGATGTTTTTGGACGATTGTGTTAATTCATAGAAGGTTAATCGAAATCTTAATTACAATTAAAATACGATGCCATTTAAAAAAAATATACGTAGTGTGAGTATGCATAAAAAAAAATGTAGTGCGAGTATAATTATTCATTCGTAATTCAAGTAAATATGATCTCATTACAATTAAAAACGTAAGTATAAATCGATTTATTATAATAGTAATTATGCTTATATAGACCCAGGAACAAGATATGGCTTATAAAGATTAAACAATGGGCAATTGATAAAACTACACTCAAAAGTACAAACTATTTCCAAAGATGCTATGATACTCCTTTACGGTGTTCTAAAAAGTGTAAAAGTGTGTCTAGGCGTGGAGGTCAAACTTCAAGTTTTACGAGCCTAGACGAAGTTTAGGTGTAAAAAAATATTTTTAAAATTTTTAATCATTGTAAAAAACTCAATAGTTCAAGTAATACACACCAAACATCTAAAATTATAAAATACTGTATTTACTTAATAATTCCTATGTAAAGATAAGTTTCAAAATCATAATTACATAACGTCTAACTTGTAGCTTAAATCTTATCTAATCTAACTTTTTATCGAACTCCAATTCAATGTCTTCTTTTTCATCTAATTCGTCCTCTGTATCATCCGATACAAAATCATCATTTTCGAGCTCCTTTATTTCATTTTGATTATTTCTTGACTCTTGTCTGAAATAGTAAAATTTACAATACAATATATTTATTATCCAAATTCCAAAACATTTGATTGATTGAGGGAAAACCATAAAGAAAAAGAAGAATTGACTAATTGTAAGCAAAATTTATTGAGAATCCACAAAATACAGAGAATCAAATGCCCTAAAATTACAAATACAATGTAAAGCATGATAACCTCCTAATGTTATACATACATGATACCCAAATCAGTGCGGTGTTTGGAGAAATTGAGAGATTTTGCATCGTTTTTCCTTCTTTATATTTTCCCGTTCTTCCATCTTCTCAATTCTCTAGACTTTTTGAAGTTTGAAATGATAGTGAGCTATTGAGTCTGGGCTGTGTATTTTATTTAAAACAACAAAAAGAAAAAATTGGGCCCCCTAAAATCTGGGCATGAGGCAGAGGTGCGCCAAAGAACTCCTAGACGAGCATTAAGCGATCAATATTGTCGTTGACCGCTTAATTCCAGCTTAGGCTCAAGGCGAAGGTTTTCATCACGCTTCCCGTCTAAACGCAATTTTTAGAACACTGCTCATTTATTATGAAAATATACTTTTTTATTATACTTTTTTTAACAATTTTGCTGTACCTTTGATATGATGTGTTACCAGAATGTAACATGTGCAATTCAATGTTATAATTTTTCGTAATACGCGTGACAAATTTGTTATAGGTTTGTAAAACATGTAACACTCGTGTGATATACGTGTAACACGCTAATGGTCTGTGTTACACTTAGAAAGCATGTTAAATTTTTGTAACATATGCGATGCTCGTGTAATACATGTGTTGTACCATTGCTAACGCCAAAAGGACCGCCATCGCTTTCCACCACCATCAAAAACCCGTCAACAACCACCTCTAAATTTTAGCACTATCCCCATAGATGCCCACACACCAAAATAATTGTCATCACCACCATCCAACACAAACACTGAATGAAGGAATTCAAAAATTTCCAAGCATTAATTCAAACAAGAAAAATTAGAAAAACAAGCTAGACATTTACATATACGATTTTGAATTTCAGGTCTTGGAGGTGCAATATCATATCTGAAGATGTGGTTATTTTATATATGGTTGTGGTTACGATTTGAATTACATATCTTGAGGATGACTTTACAACGCTGATGTCAACTCTGTGTAGTGATGGTGGCGGTGGTATGATGATGGCGTTAAAAATTTGGGAGAGTGGTGGCATGGTGGTGATCGCGACGATATTGAGTGTTTGGATGGATGTGGGGGATGGGTATTATTTCTAGGGATGGCGGTGGCAATGAAACCAAAGGTAGATGGTGGTGCCCACAAAGGTGGTGATGGTGCATAGAGATGATCAACCACCACACCCACACCCACACCCATCACCATTCTCCACCAGCAAAACCTAACATCCCCACAATCCACTACAACAAAAATGGGCTTTAGCAACACTTAAAATGCAACATTTATTGATTGAATGTTGCTAAAAGGGTCAATTGCAACGTTCATGTGAGTGAATGTTGCAAAAAGTGATATTTCGCAACATCCACCAACCATTGCAGAAAAATTCACTTTTAGGAACGTTCATTGACCGTTGCGAAAATTAAGATTTTTCGCAACGGTCAATGAATGTTGCGAAATGTCACTTTTTGCAACAGTGAATGCACGTTGCGAAAAATGACCTTTAACAACGTTCATTGACCGTTGCGAAAAATCTGACTTTTCGCAACGGTCCATGAACATTGCTAAATGTCATTTTTCGCAACGTTCAAATGCGCGTTGTTAAAACATCCATTTTGCATTGTTTTGCTAAAAGTGAGACTCCTTAAAATCAAATCAGTTCAAGGTATTAGTCCTAATTTTACTCTTCTCTCATCTCCGCTCCCTTAAGCCTCTCACTCTCTCTAACTCTCCTCGACACCGTCATTCTCACTGTACAATTGCCGTAGATCCGTCGGACCCTTCCCCCAAACTGCTGGTGACGAACTCTCCCATCTCCTGCTACTCCCTCAATATCCCCATCAGTAGCAAATTCTTCTCCTCGAGCACTCCTGCTGCCAGATTCGGAGCTATGGTAATGTCGGGCTTTTCATGGAATCAATAAAGGTGTTCAAAACCATGAAATCAATGGGTATTTTGCCTTCTACGTTTACATTTAATAATTTCTTTTTTATTTTGCTCAAAAGAGGTCGGACGGGAATGGTTTTCGAGTTCTACGTTGAAATGCTTAGGGCTTTTGGTACAAAGCCCGATTTATACATGTTTATTATATTGATAAGAGGGTTTTGTATGAACTCGAGGATGGATGATGCATTTAGGTTCTTTAAAGAAACGGAGTTGTTTAATTGCAAATCGGATTTGATAACCTTTAACACGATTGTTGAAGGGTTGTGTAGAGCAGGGAAAGTGACAACTGCACACAATGGGTGTATTTTTTGAAATTAAATATTTTATAATTCTGTTCTTTTTTATACTGTTTTGAGATTAAAATGCTTCCATTAAATTTACTAAATTTTTGAAAACAATTTCAGTTTCATTGAGATTTTAAGGGATAGTGGCTGCCAGAATTATCTTTCTTGTTATCAACCTTGAGAGTATTTCTCTGAAGCCTCATTTTTCTGATAGAAGGTTGTGGGGCTAGAGGCCTGCTAGGTATTTTCTTGCAAATCCTATTTTGTAGAGTTTTACATTTGAATATGTCTTTCATTTGAAAACTATGCCTTTATTGGAGTGACAAAATTGCCTATTTAGTTAGTTTTGATTAAATATAATTTTATATATTCAAACATAAATAAATTTAGTACTTACATCTACTGTCACACTTTCATTACATTGGCAAATTGTGTCTCTCAATAGATTCATGTTAGTGTTATTGCAATAGCTGCAGATTCATAATTGTGTAGTTTTTTGTTGTTAAGTCAGTTTTAGAGTTTTGTAGCAATAATATAACCTATGTAATCTATGGTCAGGTACTAAATTTTAGTCTTGGTTGTTTGTTATCACTTGTTTAGATTTCTTTATTTAACTTTCCAAAAGGTTAACCTTTAGTCTTAATTTATAGTGTCTGTCCACATCAGTGACGATGGTTACAAAAGGCGTGTTGAAAGATCATCTCATTTTTTGGCCAATAACATGACATGTGGTGGCAATCTAATTGGTTTTAACGTTGGTGGTGTTAAATCATTGTCAAGATCACTTAATCTCCAAGTACCATTCATGGAGGCTACACTGTTTGTAAGAACATTTTTTGTTTCTTGACATGGATTATATCATACCTATTCTTTGTTATCTGTCTTTCTAACGTATCTTTCATCTTGTCTCTGCTTCAGACCTCGAGAAAATGCTTTGAAAGAGCTGATGAAAAGTGCCATGTTGATGCTTTGACTAGCATTGTGGCCTCTTGTTCCTGGGGAAAACATGTATCTGTTGGCACAGGATTACCATTTGAAGTTCTTTAGGACACTAGAAAGGTGGGGTCACTCGTTATTAGTTCCTGATATCATTTTGTTTTCCTTTTTGGGGGTACAAGTATTTGTTTGAAATGCAAGGCTATTTAAATTGAAAACTGGTGACAAGCAATGGTTCTTCTTTACCCATAGAGATAGGAAGCCAAATGGAGCAATGTCAAATAAGGGAACTAGGCATGGATATTGGAAGGTGACTAGGAAGAATCGTGTCATCACATTCTGGCCCCGTTGGGGGTGAAGAAGACCTTGGTCTTCTATAAAGTTCATGCAAAGAAAGGAGAACGTATGGATTAAGTAATGCATGAATATACAATGGATGAAGAGGAGCTGAAGAGATGCGAGAATGCACAGAATTGCTATGCTCTATACAAGGTTTATAAGAAGAGTGGGCCCGGTCCCAAAGTTAGTTATCACTTTAGCATATATGGAAGAAATGTGCATCCTTATGAAATATAACATAGGCTTTTTTGGATTATTGAATAAACTTTTTGATGAGTTTTTGATTTTTCTTTTTTTTTTTTGGATTTTTAGATGCTTCAAATTTTTTGATCTGAATCTTGTATAGATATTGTTACATTTTGGAGTTCGGTTAATGATGATTATTGGAGTTATTTGATATTATTATTTTCTATCTTATTTTGTGGTTGATTTATGTAAATCATTGTACAAATAAAAGAATTAGAAATAAAAAAAATGTAAAATGACATACGGCAACGGTCGAAAAATGTTGCGAAAACCTTTTCGCAACATTTGTGCGTGCGTTGCGATGTTTGATGTTGCCATAGGGGTGTCGACCTTTTGCAACGAGCATTGCACGTTGCAAAAAGACTTTTTGCAACATGCATTGCAATGGGCAAGGACCGTTGCAAATGACTAAAACTTTACGGCAACATCGCATCCCACAACAGACGAATGATCGTTGCTAAAGGTAATAGGCAACGTTTTTTGCCCGTTGTGAAATGTAATTTTTGGTGTAGTGATCAACACCATACCCAAAAATAAGCAAAAAACATAAAAAAAAATTGTTCTCATACTAAAAACCAAAGAGCAAAGCTAGCTAGCCATGGTGATGTGCGTGCAATTTCAGATCTGAAATTAAATTTGAAATCACAAAGAGGATATGGTCACGACAACATTTTACACATTCTATAACATTTAAATATAGCATTCTTGTTGATAATGCTATAAAATAAAATTGAATTTTATGTAAACATTATACTATAGCATTTATTAAACGGCCAAGCCCAAAATGCTCCCCTCCATAATTTATCCAAATATTGATTCCCACCTTTTCTACCCTATTTTGTTCTTTCCTTAAATCTCGTTTGTGTGCCTCTATTCTCTTCCCAGCGTCTCTCTATCTTTTTTCCCTATCAATTCATTTTTTTTTTCAAGCAAATCACCTTTCATCACCACCGATTCATCTCGAAATTTTCAACTCTTTTTTGTTAAATCTATCCTTCTCTTTGCTCTGAAATATTTTGTTAAGTAGTGAAAGGGAAATTCTATCCTTCGCTTCCTTAAGAAGGTAAAATAAATTTTCTTTTTGGGTTATTATATCTACTGCAACAAAGGACCCTCTACAATTTTGGGTGTAAAATTTTTTTCTCAACATCATTTTTTTTTGAGTTTGAGTTTGATTAAATGATTTTTTACTATAAAAGTTTTCATCAGATAATGTTTGAGAATACTATAAAATCTGCACATGCAGAACTAACTATCCAAATGGTAATTTGCATAAATCCTCTTTGAGTAGAGCAGTTTCAATAATTTGGGTTCCCAAAAATTATGGATAAAGAATGGGTGCGTCTTAACAGGCGATTTGTACTTTGTCATGTACTTTATATACTTGAGATTTTATGATTATATCTTAGAACGTTGTCTTTTAAATTTGTTAGGGCTTCACAAGAGTACATAAAAGCAGCAGAAAAATTTGTCAGCATTTCTCATCATAATTTAGGCAATCCAGATAAGATGTTATGTCCTTGTAAATTTTATCGAAACTTAAGCCATCAATATGTAAATACTGTTCACAAGCATTTGGTCATAAGAGGAATGGATCCGACTTGTACAAATTGGTTTCACCATGGAGAAAAATTAATTAGTAATGTTGATCATATAGGTAAGACTAAAATATTCAACTTGTTTGAAGCTGCATGTACAAATGAAGAACATAATAACGAAGCTTTTGAAAAGAAATTAGATGATGCCATTAGTCGATTGGTGAAGGATGCGGTAACTCCTTTGTATCCAGGAAATGAAAATACACAATTTGTCTTCAATTGTGACCTTATATAAGCTTATTATATTATTCTTCATTATCTTAACAAAGAGCAACAATCCATCTTCTATAGGTAGAAAGGAGGTTTGGACATTAGTACATATAAAAAAGAATGGTGAACCTCTATGCAAACTTGTTGAAGAGACGCTTGTAAGTATACATAATTTATTTTTTCTAATTCTATATATATGAATGTGTGTGTATGCATATATGCACTTACACGTTGCTTTCAAGAAAATTTAAAAGAAGTGAGTCATCATGCCTTTAGCAGTAATATAAAAAAAGATGTTCTTTCAAAAGTACTTGATCCAGAGAATAGTTGGCGGCTACGAGGGATTGGAGGTGAAGTTTGCTATATAAAGTATTCACTATTAACTCAAAGTGAGTCTAGTATAGCTCATTTAAAAGATGAACAAAATCATATAATGGTTACAATCAATAACTTAGTGAAAAAAACAAGTTAGCAAATTCCTCTAAGTGAAACACACACACACACACACACACACACACACACACACACACACTTAAAATTAACTATAATCTAGTTCCTAAAATTGTGTTGTCGAAGAGTGTGAACACTAATATACTCAACAACAAGTGTACGCTGTTGGATTTGATTGGAACATGAGACGAGTTGGTAGAAGAATTGATAAGTGTAGTTTATACACTTATTTATTCAAGGCCCTAAATGATGATATTTTATTGTTCTTTTGGCAAAATACGACCGCATTTTGTAGGTAAAACTCAATAC
>CM032638.1:24638803-24729771 GCA_019097785.1 Fraxinus excelsior
TGATTCTGTCCTTGGTATGATGGTAAAGGGAATAAGTTTTCATAACAGAAATGTTCTTTGCGTGAATTAAGTGCTCTGTGCTCCACTGTTTATTTATGACAACAAAGTGGCAATTTTAACCCAGAATATAGATTGAGAAAATAAACAAAAAAGTATCCTCCAGAGATTGTCACTGCCTTTAGGTTAATCAATGGCTGCATGCTTGTCCATTTCTCTGGCATGGAAATTCAGTGGTGGTTGGTTTTAATACTAAGGCGGTTAACAAGATAGGATAGAACGTATCTCATTACGTAAAAATGTGAGCAAGGGAGGCACTGCCATCTCATTTGTCATGGGATGATGTAAGTTTGAGATGCTTTAAAAGGAGTTCCAATGACAGATCCTTTTCATAATATGTGATCAGCTAAATCTTTGCTTGTTATGTGCTCAAGTAGTAAGATGTATAAATATGTTTGGTGAGTAAATTTTTTTCAAATATTGTGATCTGAGTCCTTGGGTACTTCCCACTATGCATGCTTTGGTGCTCCTATGTTACCTGATTCTAGGTGAAATGCTGCTTATGTAGAAGGAGATTTCAAACACCAACAACAAAATACTGAGCGTTATTCCCAATAGATTTGCAGCAAAGAAAATTTCAAACTCCACATGAAAATTAAAATAATTACTTGTGTTGTTTGGTGTTTGCTTGCCATTTTAAGTGTTCAGTTCCGAGGACAAGTCTTCCAGGGTTTATGATATCTTGTTGACTGTTGGTTTAGGTCTCTTCATTTGCTGACTGAATGTTGTGTTGTACTTTATTGTATCTGCTTCTTGTCCAAATCTGATTGGACTTCTTGTGGATTTAATACTTAATGTTGATGGCTTGATGCTTTGTATCAAAATAATTCTTTCGATACCTTTTTCTGTTATTTATAGTTATTTGTGGTAAATGAGCCTGACATGTCGTCATCGTACTTGGTGCATTTTATATATACTCCAATTGTTGAGTGCCTCTGCATTCCAAGTGACCAACCTTCCATTTTAGAATATAATATATCCTTGAGATTTTTTCATTTATCAATCGTACAGAGAGCAATTACAGTCTAGAGGAACATCTAGGTCTGAGGAGCCAAGGATACGAGATGACCGAGACAGGTAACTTGTGTCTGTTGATTTCTTTCACTTTTTTGTTGCTTGTATTAGCTGTCGTCAATAATTTTTTTCCCACCCTCTGAACATGTTAAGAGGGATGAAAGTCTCAAAAAGTGTTGTGGGTGGTTCTATGATATGAAGTTGTGCAAAGTGAGCTATCTTCTTTTAGGCATTTTGTGTCTTGCTTCTTAAGGACTGTAAAATATAAGGAAAAATTGAGAGAGGTGTTACGAAACTCTTTACACATCTTTGTCATGGAATCTTCTCAGTTCTCATCAGTTTCTAATGAATAGAAGAGGATATGAATTTTATCATTTTAGTCACATCTGCATGTTAGCATCTTATAAATTTTATTGTTGATGACTGATGCACAAAGTTTCAGGGACAGGGAGAAATCTCGTGAAAGGGTAAGGGATGGGGAGAAATCTCGTGAAAGGGTAAGGGACAGGGAGAAATCCCGTGAAAGGTCTCATGAGATCTCTAATGAGAAACCGAGGGACCGTGATCATAAAGATGATCGACATCACAGAGATCGTGATAGAAACAGGGACAGGGACAGATACAGGGAGAGAGATCGTGGTCATGATCGGGAACGTGACCATGACCGAGAGCTAACACGAGACCGTTATCGTGGTCGAGACCGTGATCGTGATCGGGAACGTCGTGACCATGATCGTCACAGTGAGAAGGAGAGGGACAGGGATTATGAAGATGGTGATGACCATGATCGAGGGCATTCCCGTGATAGAGATTATGACTATGATCATGCTGATTCAAAACATGAGCGAGACCGTGATATGAAAGAGAAAAACGATGACCGCGCAGAAACAGAGGATAAACATGGGTGGCATGAACAGACTGAGTACAGATATGAACACCCAAAACTAGAAGCTGATCATGACGATGGGCACTATGAACACCGAAGTCGAGGACACTATGACAATCCAGAAGCCCCTGCGGTTTATGACCGCTATAAAGAAGCTGACCATGATCAAATGGATGAGGATGATTATCGTTATGACCGAGATACATCTGAACCACAAGAAAGGGACCGTGATTACCGGCGTTGAGACATCTACTGTCTCGTGTAGTAAGAATACTAAATGTTGTACAAGCTCTGAACTTTCTATGCTTCATGATCTTTTTGCTCGTCCTTTCTCAGTGCTATCTTATTCTCACTTTCGAGTTTTGTTGCAGTCACGTTTTCCTTGAAGACATACTTCTGGTGGTATGATCTAGTTAGAGGCTTGGAGGCCATTTTCTTTATGTTTTAGTAATGTTCCATATGCTTATCTATGTTATTTGACCTATCCCTGTGCTGGAAAACATAAATGCCCCTTGTGTTGTTCGCTTGTGATCAGTAGTCTAGTACTGAAATTCGAAGTGAATCTGATCCGCATTTGCTAGATTTCCTGTATTTGTCTAAATTACATGATTTTGGACAATTTTTAACTCGAGTTTGGTTGTCAAGTGCTTGATTTGGCTACTTTAATAATGATGTGCACATTCTTCTACTGGTTAGCTGATTATGATTGATGCTACGTTAAAAAATAGGGCTATTGAGAGGGAAAATCCTCCTGTCGCGGGGATTGAATTACTGCAATTTAAGTGCGTTACCAGTCACTATTATCAATGGTTGTTGAGGAATGTTGGTGTCACTGCGTGGCTGCATTGAAAGTGTCTTTTGCTGATTGTGTACAATTGATTGCATGTTATTGTACCCCTTTATAATACTTATAATTATATCCATCCTTTCCATTATTGACATTAATTTATGGGTTGTGCTATGGGTACATAATTGTATCCATAGGGGTGTCCTTAATTTATAGGCTCCATTATATAGCAAAATGAGTACTTGGGTTCTTATTCAATTTCATTATTAGCATTTAAGTTAACAAACTTGAGTTTTCTTGGCACATGGGTATTCAGATCTCGTAAACCCCCTCCCTCACTCGTGTCATATCAAATACAAGGGGACACAATGCGGAAGTAGGGTAAGTGAAGTGGAAGATTTGTGCTACTTGTACACCCAGGTTTAGTGATTTACTACTTGGGTGACAGAATACAATTGCAACATTTCTTCATATTTGGGAGTAGTGGGGATGCAAGCGGCCAAGGTTGAAGCAATTAAATTTTAAAGCATATTTATTATTTGTGAATTTCTCAAAATGTGTTGATAAAAAGTGATTTAGTGTTCATAAGCCATTTACAACCATGAGCCAAACACAAGTTTAATCACCACATCTTAACATTTTGATAAAAAGTGATTTAGTGTTCATAAGCCATTTACAACCATGAGCCAAACACAAGTTTAATCACCACATCTTACTGGTATAGGCACTTGACTAGTATCTCATATTTGGACAGATTTTTGCAGGTAGTTCAGTCGAGTGGTAAGGTGCTGAGTTGGTCTTGAATTGTGTGGTTAACTTGATAATTAGCCCGCTTGTTTTATGGTATGGGCAATTAACTAGTATCTCATATTTGGACAGAATTTTGCAGTTAGGGTCCGTTTGATTGCAAGGGTGGAAAATGGGTGGAAAGAAAATATTTTACGGGGAAAAGATTTTTTTAGAAAATATTTTACAGGGAATTGTAATTAAGTGTGTTTGATCGGTATAATTTTTCAAGGAAAATGCTGAAAGTTTGGAGTCCGTTTGGTTTCTTTTTTATGGAAATTGTTCATCAAAGTGATAATATTTTCTACTATCGGGTCTAGAATTTGTTCCAATTGTCAAAAATGAAAAAATAATCATACCGAATATCATTCGTTCGACTTTGTTTTGTATGGAAATTGTCAACAAAAGTGAAATTTTTTTTTACAATGGTTGATAGAATTTGTTGCCATTACTATTAAAAAAAAGGTGGAAATTGCTTTTCCACCTGATAGGTAGGAAAACGAAATCAAAAAAGTGTGCATCAAATGGTTCTACCTAGAAAATTGTGGAAAACGTTTTTCATGAAAAAATTTACCTATCAAACAACTTTTCAAAGGTCCTTTTCCACGGAAAATTAAGGTTATCAAACGGAGCCTTAGTTCAGTCAAGTGGTTAGGTTTGGTTTATGGTACGGGTGGACAGATTTTTGCAGGTAGTTCAGTCAAGCGGTTAGGTGCAGAGTTGGTCTTGAATTGTGTGGTTAGCTTGATAATTAGCCCTGTTTGGTTTAGTTAAATATCATATTTTTAATAGATTTTGATAAAAGTTGACTGTATGTGTAGTTAAAAAGTCGATAAAATATATTTTAGAAATTGGAGGCCAAAAAGGGTAATAAGCATTTTGTTCATATTAATTTGAAGGAACCATCTCTGCACAACGTGATGCACACTTTGAATGAGTGACCATCCTTGAGTGGGATGAAATTTAAACCAAAAACATGCAAGTTCACTCCTTGAGAATTGTGTTTCATCCGGAAGAATCTCTTCAAGTGCACTTATCGTACACCGCGATTCATGTTGTATATTACCAGTATCAGATCACTGAATACGTGAAAGATATATTTGTTCCACAAAAATTTGGGGCGGATAAATCAGCATGGGTAAATATTCTGAAACGAATCTGAATATCTGCACAACGTCACCTCTACGCAATCCGCGTAACTATTAGGATCCGGCAAAAGAGAAGTAAAAACTTAAAAGCAGATGTACGAGGAAAAGCTTCTTTCATGGATCAAATTTGCTACCAAATTAGTACCCAAAACCCAAATTCAGAACAGTATTCCATAAATTGCTTTCCCAAGTTAAGTTCGTTCAAGACACAAAAAAGGGAAGAAAAAAATACACGCTCACACACACACACACACACAGCATTTATCCATGTTTGAATCAGAAACTACGATATAGCAATATTAAACCTAGACAAGTTCATTTGGGACGATAACTTTGAGCTATGAATGCTACAGGTCGATATCTTCAAGGCTAAAAACTGGCTTCACTCAGGACGTCCTTGAATGTTGCAACACGTGAAGATTAGAGGCACACAAGGCTATTTACATAAGGTATGTATCTTGTGTAACGACCTGTAGATGGCATGCCCAGCGCTTTAGTTTCTTTTGTAAGCATGTCATAAACGTATAGTTTTCCGGGCTGCTGAACCAACAGCTTGTTGCCAGCGGCAGCAACCACATCCACTTCAGATACAGGCCCACCAATCACTTTCTTGTCAAGAACTACTCTTTGTTTCTCTTCCCACATGCTGGCACGGGTGCTCATTTGCATGGTATTACTGTGGGTATTAGCCAATACTTGAACCATTATCGAGTGCCCAATAGCATAAGCTGAGCAAAGTTTTCCATTCATCGTTCCCAAAACACCATTTCCTGATTGATAGTTTCGGAGCAGTTGTGATCTATCTTTTGTCAGATCATAAGCGAGAATACCCCTTGATTTCCAGTAAACAACCCCATCCACATGAACCCCTGATTTTGTTTCCACAGAATATGAAGTAAAACAAATCTCTCCCGAAACTTTCCAGGATCCTTCTTTGGAGGAGTATATCTCAAATTCAGTCGCATCATCAAAGTCAGCAGATGGAAAGGCACAAACAAGCTTATAATCGACCTCAAAGTTGAGCTGGGATGGTTCAAATATGAGCACAACTGAAGGATGTAACCCATGATTAGCATTTGGTTTTGGAAGTTTCTTCCACTGCTGGGTAACAGGATTGCAAATGTAGTAGGCTTTATTCCCAGTTTGAGATTGGCAGCAAAGCAGTCCATTGGATGCTGACAAAATGTCAATTGGCTCAGGCAAAAATCTCAAAGAGGGGTCCGGTACACCACAAGCTATTGGGTCGTCGGAGACAAACGATGGTAGTTCTCCAGGTACTTGGCTAAAGAAACCCAAGGTCGAACCACAACAAATTGACTGATTATGGGCAAAGAATGGAGTCGATATCTGAAGTTTCCAGCCTCTACAAACACACAGAAACCTGGAGAGTGATTTTGCAGGTAGGAAAGGAAGGGCATGTTCCCTGATAATATCGCTGAGGTCCATATACATCTTACTGTTCAGCATACCAAGAAATTTGTCCGGCCTTTTCCCACGATCCATTTACTTGTAATTGGATAAGTCCTACTTGATACTGCAGCGACAAATAAAAATTATATACAGCAGCCGATTAATAAAATAGTGTAGAGAGAAATCGTGATAGAGGAGACAAGTTCGTAGTTTGTACTTCCTAAAGCTATTATTTTACCTGTACATATAGAATATATTTAATTATTTTAGTATCAGCAGGTAGCTAATCTGGTATAAAGTTCCAGTACACAAGGAAATGATTCACTTTTTAAGACCGTGAGAAGGATTTCAGTAAAGGTCATTTTTTCTCTGTCCAGTATAACTTCATGTATACTGCTCCAATGTATCGTTTATCCGTTGGCTGTGTAAAACGAACACTCCTACTAGGGCGCTACGTGTCTGTGTCGGACGTGTATTGTGCCTTGTAGGACACTGTCACACCTCATATACTCTAACATGGGTCCAATAAGCCACATATGGTACCCTATTTTTTACATATTTTTTAAATTTCTAGTGTTGAGGGTTACTCTATGGACATTCCTCGAGCAAGTGTTTGACAAGCCATGTAGTGTTGTGGAGCAAATTAATCTGTCCAATGATCAATTTTGACGTAGTGTCTTACGGAGCAACAAACTAACAAAATTTGGATTTTGGGCTATCATGACCAGAATTCTGGCTCCGCAATTTTAAGATAGGAAAAATTGATAAAATATGCCTATTCTCAATAATATAATGCATTTCGGTTCAACTACCTGTTCCATCAATCTGCTTAGTCCATTAATGAATTGTGCTCCACTTTTAAATATACAAAACAGGCTATGGTCACTAGAGACAATCATTTCAAAGGACTTGAAAAAATGGACATGGTTGATGTAAATCAAGATCAAAGTACATAACAGAAGTTTATCCATATAAATAAGAATGTATACAGAGACGACCATGCACATCAAAGGTAACTGAATGAATAATTACCCACGCAGGAACTTTAACTAATTTTCATAACTTTCTGATTTTATGTTCATAAAATTTACTTTTGTGAATGCAGTTTCACCCCTATTTCTATGAGCATTGCTAGTGGTACATCGGGGTGTACATCACGGTGTACATCCCCCTCACATGGGTGAGGGGTCCACTCAAATATTTTATTCGAGTGGACCCCTTCATGTGAGTGGATGTAGATCTTGATGTACACTTTTTGATGTACATCTAGTATTTTTCTATTTCTATATCTTCACAATTACCTCTGCCAACAATTACAGTACGGTCAAAAATCTTATGCCTTTCACAAAAGAGTAATGTGTTTCGAAACTCGAATTTAAATAAGAGACCTCTTACTAAAGGTTCAAAGAAAAAAAATGATGCAATCAATTCACTTGGACTATCACAACTATTTCCGAGTTGGCTTTGTTTGCAAAGCTGAAAAATGCCACCAAAATAATTATTCTAAGGTGATATTGTAGTAGAATAGAAATCGACCAACATAAATAACACAAAATGCAATTCCCAGCCAAAGCCCATGGCAAAGACCTTAGTAGCCTATGCTCTCTAGATTTGATTTATCATTAATATTTTATTTTTAATTATTGGATTTTAATTAGAGTGGTTTGAATCAAATGGATAACTATTGCTGAGTTGAAAGACAAATTCTACATCACGCTTGTGCTTATTAGAACTATATGTACGAAATGGGTATTAAGATGAATGTATTATCACACGAGAACAAATAAAAAGTGCGGATATATACAAACATGCAGAGGTGGCACTAACTGAACGTGAATTTAGGGAAGGTCAAGTTAGATGCTTTGAGCATGTCTTGTGTGTACCTAAAGAAACTTCAATTCACAAAATAAATGTGATCCGAGTAGAATAGGTTAGAAAAGGATGAGGTAAACCAAATTAATGACTTACGTAGTTTAAAATTGTTTGATTTCTTTAGACCTTTCAGGAGTCGTAGTGTTAGAAGGAATGGAGTGATGAAAAAAGCTTTACGTGTCCAAACCATTATTATTGACAATAAGGATTGTCTTGTTGTATCTTCTTCTTGTAGATAAGTATCGAGACTCAACAAAATATGCATCCATTATGTGCTACTATGCGAGAGATACCTACAACACACTTCAAAAACATCATTAGTAATTTTCAATTAAGTTAAGATAGGTCATAAATATAATACTAACAAAACACCAAACAATTGGATTTCAAGTAATGGTTAGAATGTGACACAAGCTCATGGATTGCATCCATCAAAACAAAAAGAGTGACAACAGACAGATGGTTATCCCTTCATTTCCTAGTTTTCTCTGCTTCTAAAATTGAGCCCACGGGAAGATGCATTTTCATCATCTCACATAGAGATGTAGCGATAAAGATGGAGGGAAAGATTTCACTTGGATATAGGGGAATGATGTTCTATAGTAGAGCACAAGGAGAGAGTAGGTTAATTCCTCCATGAATGCATATCTCAGCAGCCACATCTATGCTCTGAGGTGTGCACCTTAGTAAGTCAAAGCATAAGCCTTCAAAAAAAATGGCACTCAAGCCGTAAGCTTCGAGAGCTTAATGAAGGCCTCGTGTGAGGCATACACCTCGTTCACTTTTTTAAACAATGGCAATAAGCTACAATTTTGTTACGTGATTACTAATTTGACGATTTATTATTTTCTAGTTTATCAATCTATTTTATATTTATATACAAGTTAAACTTTTAATCTTGGTAAATTGTTTTATTATGAATTTAATTATAGTTTTTCACTTATTACAGGCATATTTATATTCGTTACAATTTTTAAAAAATATTTAATAGGTTTGTGTTGAGACATACATATCAAAATACGCCTTTCACTTCATAAGAAAGTTGGATTCTTAGCCAAGCACCCACTCGCTTGGTAGTGATAGAGCCTTTCCAAACATTGGACTTGTGAGCATTTAAGGACGTGAAAAAGGATTGGAGCATGTCCAACACGTTTAAAAGTAATCAAACTTACATTTTAGTTACTTATTTGGTCAAGCATGATTCCCAAAGCATGTTTCGCAAAGTCTTAAAGGGTTTCCTGTAAGTGAAAATGTAGGTTTTAAAATAACCAATTTCCTTTTTGATAAAAATAAATGCACAATCCAATGCACTCTTTACTTAATTTGTTCAGATAATTCTATATATTTTGATTATTAGAATTTTTAACAACTCGTCTACTGCAAAACCTTTTTTCCCTTGCTTTGGTTGGTTTAAATAGAAAATTCCTTCTCTTTATATCAAGCAAATTTCTCTCCAATCCATAATAACCAAATTATGCGTTAGACAATCTAAAATATAAAAAAGGACAACAAACAAAACCCTAAGTGGAGTATGAGAATTCAAACAAGTAAACATTGAACTAAAATACGAAAATTTTCAACAAATTCAAAAAAAAAAAAAAGGTAGAAACCTTTATATGCACACAATCATATAATACAAAAATCATAGCCTTCGTAATAGGAAAAAAAATTGAAAAGAAAAGATGCATTGTGATAATTTGAGAGAATTTTTATTATTGATTGGAATGTAGTACCGATCAGCGATATAGTAATCGGATTAAAAGACACTTAAAATAGATGAGAAATATTCATACCTTATTGATTTCGATTATTGATTGAAACTAAACGAAGAGGAGAGTGAGTCAGTCGAGTCTCATCGAGTAAACGGTTGAATGTACTTTGGGTTTTTCTAATTATTTTCTCTGTTATTTATAACTCTCTTAACAGGGCGGGTGGAAATGAGCTTAAAGCTTGTTGGGCTCGAAAGCCTTAATAGTTTGTTCTCTCCTCACAGTACACCTGAGCATTTTACTCAGAATTGAACGCTTGGAACTGAAATCGTATCGAAATCAAATGTTTCTATCAAGAAATTAGGAATCGTAATCAAGAACTGACTGGGTCCGGATCAATTTGTGGTTCCTAAATCAGAACCTTGGTATCCGAATGGAATCGATTTTTTATATAATTTTTTATTTATAATTTATAGGATGAGTGAAAAAAAAATACAAAACCTAAAAACACTTATTTAAATAGTAATTTGTCTAAAACTACAGACTAAAACATAATGAAATTAAGATTGACTCGTATTTTTTTTTTTTTTTTGTCTCTCGTCTCTCACCAGATTGTTGTATTTTCAGATCTTAATACATGTTAATTTTTGCAATTTAAAATTTTTATGAATCAAAAAGTTCAAGTTAAGATTTCTTAGCTAGAGTTTCCTTCTTGCATAAATAATGTCGAGTAGTAGTGTGTATGTATTGAAATGGCATATATAGAAATATTTATCAAATTTATATATAAAAAAAATGTTATGGATAGAATTGAATCGGAATCGACAATTCGAGTTTGAGTTTGTTTTCACTAATTACAAGGATATGAATAATTCCATTTACGAAATACCCTAAATTTAATGGGTGATTACTGATATTGAAATACATTGTATCAACTCACTCGACGCCTAGGCCTACCTTAGAGGCTTTTTTTTTTTAGGTCAATCGTGATAAAGTACACGAGTCGCTTATTTGACATGATTTTTAAAATGTCGAAAGAAACTTTTAAAATTAAAAAGTTATTTTTTAATATATTTGAAAAAAAAAATTAAAATGTTTTATTCGACTCGAAAGCTTTTAGAGCAAGATGACCTAAGTAAACTCTTCTACAATAGAAGCTCAATTGACCTTAAGTCCACTTTAAATGATTGATCTGTCGTGGGGGCTGGGCGGCAGGCCACAGCCTGTCATCTTTAGTGTGTAAAGAGACCATCCTATTACCAGGTTGGGGACCCAACCCTCCACAATGGCTGTTGTCTTGACTGCGCTATTGTTGCTTTCGTTGCGTTGTTTTGCTATGGCAGGCACTTTTAAGTACTTGATTAAGAAGGGAATTTGCTTCTTTTATTGACATTGTAATTGCATTTGGTTCGTAATAGTGGCTGTGTTGATTGGAGGTGGAGATATAAGCAACATTATAAGAAGATTAAAAGTGGCAACCTTAGCTTAAAGAAGTGAAGTTTAACTGTTTAAGAAAGTAATCTAATGTTATGAGTGATGCCCCATTGCACCTTATCCCCTGGCACTAGGAGAAGGAGGGTTTTGTTTTTCTTTTATTTTTTATTTTTTTTTGTTTGACAAAAGGCCTCTTTCAACTAGTCGATAAAGAAATCAGCCCATAACTTTGAAATTGATGTCAAATGACCATATTGCCTAAAATTGATTAAAATCTTGAAGAACCATATACAAGAATTTCTCCACAAGTTCATGATAGGACATTTATATACATACGTAAATGTAAGAATACTTTCGTATATATTGAGGATTACTTGGTTGTAGATGTAAGGTTGCTTTCTTTTCATTTTTCATTTTTTATTTTTAATTCTTGTGAGATGTAGTATTTATTACTTAGTGACCATGATAATTCTGATTGAATCTGTGGTAGCAACTAAGTGCAATGTGGCCATGCCAGAATGTATACTCAAGATTAAAGATGAGCAAGTCATCAAAGAAACTTAGGACAGTGACCCCACCCCACCATCAATTCGGATACTTCAAGCCAATATGATCACGTTGACAAGTCAAGTCTTCCGCAGCAGATTATTCCTCAGATCAAGTCGAGTAGACAAATATATATAAGCAACAAATCCAGGCACGAACTTATTATACTGTAACCAGTCAAAAAACACAAAATATGCACAATTTCACAAAGAAATGGGTGGGTCAACCATAAAGCTACCGACTAAAAGGGACATTGCAAAACAAGGAAAATGGAAAAATGTCAACACCAATGCAATGAATATAAGTTCAAATGACTCGGAAAGCTAAAATTTTCAACCTCGAGCTAGCTTCTTGATTACAGCAGCCATGTACTTACCCTGATGCTCTGCCAGGGCCAGCTCCATTTCACTTGCTTCTCTTGTACCATCCCCAGCAAAGACTCCAGCACCATATGGAGAACCCCCTCTAATGGAATCCATTTTGAACATACCAGAGCCAAAAGTATACCCAATGGGAACAAATAGCATCCCATGATGAGCTAACTGAGTGATGGCTGTCCATCTGCAACACAAAAGAAAGGGATATAGTGAATTCTGTTTTACAGGGCACTCATGGTCTCAACCTCAAACCTGAGAGAGATGAATGGCTGAGGCATTTGGAAACCAGGTATACTTCACACATAACATCATCCTCTATAATCTGATGAAGATGCTAAAGGTCTTAAATGGTGCAGTTTGTAAGTTTTAGGGTGGACTGAGGATATGAACATATTCAAAACTGTATCATCTGTCCTTTAAAGTAAGAAATATCCAAGTAATCCTCAACATACACAAAATTTGGACTCGTTACATGTTTAAATAAGCTTCTGGTGAAACAGCAGAAATCAGGGCATAAATGACGAAGAAGAGCTAGCACCTAATCTTTATCGATATCTCTTAAAAGTAATATCAAACAAATTGAGATTCTGAAAGAGGGTCTTTTATGGATGATCATGGTAATAGAGTTAATGATCCGGTGCTGCAGCTTTTGAGGCACCAAACCAGAAACCAAAAAACGACAATAATCCTGAGCTAGCCTCTCGATCACAGCAATGATTGTCAACATTTAGATTCTATAATTTTAAATAAATCTCCAGATAAAGATCTTCGTCGTGTCAATTCTTTCTCACGTACAAAAACTCTACGGAATAGGACCAATTGATAGCCTCAGCATATGCAATGAACACAGCAGAAAACAACAAGGGCATCTAGGCTAACTTCAATCACTAAGTGAAGAAACAAAAATACTCTTTGTTTTCCAAGTCTTTTTATAAGATAAGCTCCAAAATGGTTGCATAAAAAATTGAGATCCAAAATGCCATTCATTTCCTTAATAAAACAGCTTTTCCTTCCCAAATGCCATGGACACATCAGACCAGCAAAACCCTTGCACTGCCAACGTTCCCCCTCACACTTGCTGAGTTCAATTGCCGGTATTACTATTATAAAATAATATAAGCCCGCAGCCTCAGCTAGATGTAATAATAACGGCTGTTATCAGATCTCCTTACAAAAGTCTTATAATGTAAGATCTCTCAATAAATAGCATCTATTTAATAGGCTGTCTCATTCTCAATCTCAAGTCAAGAGGCGGGATACTTGCCAAATCAGAGTTTCCCCAAAAGTCATTTCTAACAAGGTGGTGGTTATTCATTGTACAATGTGCCAGCACATTAGATACATGTTAGTATAACAAAATTATCATAACTCAAACCAGTTCTAATTGCACCCAAAAGCATCCAGATCAAGTCTGATATAACCTCCCAGATATCAAACATAAAAATTGGTGTGAAATGATAAAAACCACAAAGCATTTAATGGACAGAGAAAACCTGTCTTTCCGGTTTCTGTAGGTTGTAATTGTTGTTAAGTATGTAATTTTGAAAATTTAAAGTATATTGATATTTACTAACTTTCGAGACCAGTTTCTTATTTTCCCTTCCAGCCTTTCTCTTCCAAAACTACTCTCCATTTCTTTTCCAATATCTTATTGAAATATAAAACTCTGATGCTTTTGACAAGTCAGGTTAGACATATCATCCCATGAAAGGCATAACATGCAACTTGGAGATGAGTAAAACTCTATTGAAGATGGGAATGTTAGCAATACTAAATGATCCAGGCTTGAGAGCAAGGCAATGTAAAGGATCGACGTGTCAAATGAGGGAAGTCCACAACAAATTTCCATCAGAGCTAGGAGAGGGTATTTACGAGTTATAAAACTAACTAATGAGATTCTAAAGATTAATGATGATTTATGGATAGAGGATGACTGCTTTTGTACTTATTTACTAAGATAAAGAAGATATATATAATCATGAAAACTACGAAGTTATTAAGCTTACAAGTCTCATAGAAGAAATGTGACATTAGTCATGAGAATCGGTTATAGAAGTCATTTATTTAAGAAATTAAAGAAAGTGCAGAGAAAAGAACCAAAATTTGCATACAATGTTTACTGATTTAGGAAAGGCATGTGATATGGAGTGATAAGAAGTTTTATGGTGAATGTCATGCCAATAAACTAAAAGAATGAAAATTTACATGGGTGGGTTGTTTAAAAGCTATTCGAGGCTTAAGTCTTGAGACTTATGCCTCAATGGAAAACCTCAAGGCGACTAGGGTGTATGCTATGCGTTTTATTACCAGTCTTAGCTTTTGGGAATCTTTTTCTAGGCTACAGCATTTTATGGTTTATTTTTTCTGTTTTATGCCTTGATACAGAAGAGGAAGGGAAAAAATAAGGGAAATGCTACTAGTACATCACATTCTACCTAAAGGGATCCATAATGCTGATGTGGCGAGATTTTCACGAGATTTTGACTAAAAATTTCAAACTTTATTAAAAAAAAAAAAGGACAAAAAAATTGACTAAACCTCCCTCAAAAACGGGAAACCCTCACTGGGCAAAATCTCAATGCTTTCCATTTCGAATCACCCTCTCCCGGACGAAATCGACGAAATCAAATCTTCCCATTTTCTTTCCATTTCAAACCTTCATCAGGGGAGAGAGCTGGAACAGGCGCGCCGCAGCTCGAAGGTGGACCTCCGTCTTCCAGCCCAAATCGAGAAACTGAAGAAGCAATAAGTTTTTATGACACTTTTCGATATGGACGCCGGAGTATTCGAAGGTGGTGACGGGGAAACTGGCGACGACGGCGGCGGCGGGTACTGCAACAGATTTATGACGACCTAGACGACGGTGACGCGAAGAGGGGTAATTGGATTTTTGTATTGCAATGCAATTTTTGATATTGCAGTTTTTTCTGTGAATAATTTATTATGTTACAAGTTTAATTTTGATGAATTGCATCACTTGTAGGTGACTCATAATTCGGCATCTTCAATTAGCTCTCAAGCAATGTAGCTGTTGCGGAGGTTCAAGTGATTAACATAGAATCTTCTCAAGCACCTCAATTTTTTGGGGACTGGTTTTTGTTTCTGGGAGAGCACGGATTTCCAATGTTTAGGGGGACTAGTTCATGTTCTCTTTGTTGTTTATTTTTTGGATTTTCAATGTTGAGGATGAACATATGTATGGATGGTTTGAATGGTTTTTTGTTTCTGGGAGAGTAAGGATTTTCAATGTTGAGGAGGACTGGTTCATGTTCTCTTTGTTGTTTATTTTTTGGATTTTCAATGTTGAGGATGAACATATGTATGGATGGTTTGGATTTTTTATACAGTGGAGTTGTGATCTTTATCCAAATTGTTGTTGATCTTTATCCAAGTTGTATCAGTTCCTGTGTTGAATGATCTATATCCAAATTGTTATTGTGAGTCTATATAGCTT
This sequence comes from Fraxinus excelsior, assembly GCA_019097785.1. Taxonomy (NCBI): domain Eukaryota; kingdom Viridiplantae; phylum Streptophyta; class Magnoliopsida; order Lamiales; family Oleaceae; genus Fraxinus; species Fraxinus excelsior. The sequence continues at coordinate 24,654,284 of CM032638.1, forward strand.
ATTTAGAAGAAAATTGGTGAAATTGAAACCCTGCTTCCCAGGAGATTTTGAAACAAAACCAAGACACCAATAGTACAAATATACCATTAATAAATCTGAAGGTAGCCTTGTATGCCAATAAACAAAATCTGTCACTTCTAGTTGAACTACAAAATCAAAATAGAATTAGACTTAACCGAAATTCTACTAAATATATTTCATATGCAACATCAAAATATAGGATACAACTTGTTATATTGCAACATCAAAATATAGGATGCTGTAATTACAAAATATGCAGGTATCAGTCACCACCAGTTAAATTACAAAATCAAAAGATATCAGTCACTCCTAGTTATATTACACCACCAAAATATGTCTCCCAAAAATAAAAAAACAGGACCCAGTGCACTGGACAGCTTCATGATGTTTCATTGCAAACTTGTTATAACTTTCATGTTGTCTTCTGTCCCAATTGCTTGAGGTGGTAGAGAAGATGATATGCTCATCAATTGATCATCCTCTACTGGCAAGTTTTTTGACACATTGTCTTTTGACAAAGTAGGCCTATTCTAACGAACCCTTGATTTTTTCTTTGTCGTCTCCAACGAACTTTTTGTACGTAGTTTCTTTGGAGCGCCTTTACGTTTTGTACACTTTGGATCGAAAATGTTGACGCTTTCTGCATTGCCTCCTCCAAATCCATGCGAGCCCGAGTTATGAAGTTTTGATTGTAACAATTCATTCGTTTGCAATTCAATCCACCCCATTAATTGCTTCGAACGTTCCTCATCAGCTGCAACCAAGTCTGCCATCTTGGTTAAAGCATCACACAATTGTTGGTATCTCAACTGCTCAGGATTACTCACCAAACCATCATATGTTGTTGCGACCCTCGTGTATGGTCTACTCACATCTCTCCTCCACCTCCTTAAAATATATTTCTCGGGAAGTAATGACACCTCGTTCCGAATTAAAACAGAAATAGCGTGTTTGCAAACGATACCTCGGAACTCAAACAAATGACAGTTACACACAACCTCGCAATCGTCTTTACGAAAAGAAACCTTGAATATTTTTGTCTTCCTTCCTTCATTAAGGATGATATCTTCACGTACTTTGTACTTCTTTACCCCGCAAAACTCCTCCGTAGATAGTACTTCACAGTAAACCTTCCCAGTGAATTCCTTTTGAAACTCCCTGAATTTCGAGATTGTGTAAACATCTTGAAACTGCTTCTCCATCTCATACTTTGTAGCACAGGGAACCATTTGTGAGAATGACCTAAAATCAGCTTGGAATTCCTTCTCAACTTTACTTCTCAAAGCCCGCTCGTATTGCTCTACGAATAACTTTAAAGTTGTCTTGGAGTGTACATAGCCATCGAAAAATGCATTCATGCTTTCACTTCGCTGGGTGGTTGACATACCCGCCCAAAATGTAGTTCTCAAGTAGCATGGTACCCAGCGTCTTCGGTTATCATAAAGACCGTTCAACCAAACATTATCTTGCAAATGAAAACGTTCAAGCATGTTCGCCCAGCCCTCTTCAAAATCTTCACAAACTAATGTCTCATAAACTAAATCATGTATGGAATACAATATTGCACCTTTGTCACGATGACGGCCGAACTTTTCTGGCAACTTCTTTAGAATGTGCCACAAGCACCACCTATGCTTAGTGTTTGGGAAAACAATTTCAATTGCATTTTGCATAGCACGATCTTGATCTGTAATTATTCCACCGGGAACTTGACCGTGCATGCACTCAAGCCATGTCCTAAATAACCAAACAAATGTATTTGTGTCTTCATTCGAAACTAATCCACAACCAAATAATGTTGATTGACCGTGGTGATTCACCCCAACGAAAAGAGCAAAAGGCATATCGTACTTGTTAGTCAGGTAAGTGGTGTCAAAAGTAACTACATCACCGAATTCCTTATAAGATTTTCTACATCTATTGTCTGCCCAAAAAACATTCCTCAATCGAGAATCCTCATCCAAGTCCATACTGAAATAAAAACCCGGACTGCATGTTTGCATTTTCGAGAAGTAAGACTGTAATGCAGCAGCGTCCCCTTCACCAAGTCTTAAATGCCGCACTTTATCAATAAAATTTCTACAGTCTTTCTCAATACAAGTCATGTTCTCAAATCCACCCGCCTCTACTACAGTTGAGTTATAGCTTTTATGCAATGGGATTCCTGCTATATCATTGACCTCAAGTCGTCTTTTAACATGTGCACTAAGTTCTCGATTGCAGCGATACAATCTCGATTTAGATGGGCTTGTCTTATGGTTATGCTCCAACTGCACAACATTTATCCGCCATATCCCACGAGCATCAGAACACCCTGTCACCCTAGCTTTGCACCCTGTTTCAATAGTTGGTGGAGGCTTCAAAGTAGTACTTGGATTACTCTTTCGTCGACCTTCTCGACTACAAGTAAAACTCACATATCGAACAATTCCGTCATCACCCTTCTTGGAGTTTCTTTTCCTAACTTGGAAACCCTATTTCATAAGCATAGTTCTTATAGAATTCAAATAACTCCTTCTCGCTGTCAAATTTCATACCCACCTTCGGAACAAGAAAATCATTTTCTACTCGTAACATATCATCACCCAAAACCTCCGACGAGTGAACCTCCATTCCTGTATAAAAGCAATTAAATATCTCAAATTTGTTTTTTCCATGACTAATAAGTTGAAGGAAATATGCAGGTCATCTTCTGACATCTAATTAACTGAAATTTCATTTCAATTCCAAATATTGCATTCTTATTGAAAAAGCAATCAGTTTTACCACTCTGCAGAGATCCTTCTACCATGTTGAAGGACATATGTTCAGTTTGTTGGTAACTCTGAATCTGCTTATCTGTAGGAGATGAAGAAGATGAAGAAAAACGTATAAAGGGGTGTCAACATATCTTCAATTCGCACATAGGCTGAAAAATTTTAAAAAAATAACATAGATAAACAACCAAAATTATATCACCTCTGTTGCAGTACCCGTCGCCGTCGTCGTCGCCAATTTCCCCGTCACCACCTTCGACTACTCTGGTGTCCATATCGAAAAGTATCATCAAAACTTATTGCTTCTTCAGTTTCTCGATTTGGGCTGGAAGACGAAGGTCCACCTTCGAGCTGCGGCGCGCCTGTTCCAGCTCTCTCCCCTGATGAAGGTTTGAAATGGAAAGAAAATGGGAAGATTTGATTTCGTCGATTTCGTCCGGGAGAGGGTGATTCGAAATGGAAAGCATTGAGATTTTGCCCAGTGAGGGTTTCCCGTTTTTGAGGGAGGTTTAGTCAATTTTTTTGTCCTTTTTTTTTTTTAATAAAGTTTGAAATTTTTAGTCAAAATCTCGTGAAAATCTCTCCACATCAGCATTATGGATCCCTTTAGGTAGAATGTGATGTACTAGTAGCATTTCCCAAAAAATAATGCACCATTATATGAAGAGGATAATCACAAATAATTGGCAGAAACTAATGGCAATGAAAATAGTGTAGGGAGCAATACGAAAACGGCTATATAAATTATTCTATTAGTAGAGGAGATATGGGACTTTAGGTTGTTTCTACTTCCAGCAGTAGAAATACATTACAACTTTTTTATGTGAATAATAAGTTAAGAATTTATCGTTGCTACTTGATCGATCTATTTTATGCTTGTTTGCAAGTTAGACCTTTTATTTTGTTAATTCGTTTTATCATTAATTTTCAAGATGGTTTATGGTTTACTTTGAATACATGTTTGTATTTTATATTCTACTGAATTATTTTATAGTTTTTCAATGCCCTGGTAAACACAACTGAGCCTTTCCAAACAATGAATGGTTGAGAAAAAAAATTTTCCACACAAGTTTAAGTTTCCATTTACAAGAGCATTGTGATCCTAGGACAAAAGTTAAGACATGAACGGGAAGGGTGATGGACTGCATTGGAAAGCTGCCAAAACTACACATTTACTCTATTTTCAAAAAAGAAAGGAGATTCTTTTTAATTTTATTGTAATAATTATTGATTCTTAAGTTCCCCATATTGTTATTTGGCAACTTAGCATTTTTGTTTCATCTATACAATACTAGTATTGTTGAACAATTCAAATTATTGGTTTGATTTATCCAATCATATAGAAACTCAGCCCTTCTTTTTTTCTCTCAATTATTGGTTTCCTCTTCTTTTCTCTATTTTCTTTTTCCCATTCTTTCTATTTCTTTATCTTTCCAATGTGCAACAAATCAATGTGCATGCTATGGTTGTGAACCACTTGATTTTATAACACCTTTTGAATAGATGTAGCACTTGATCAAGTACGGTGCAAAATAATTTCACTGTTTAACTATGCATAAGTGCAAGACCTACAGCATTATACGAGTTTTTATAGCTTTAAAATAAGTGGACATTTCGTATTCAAGATTCCATCTTCTTGTTGTAGACTTCATATATAACTATTTTGAGTTCATACATAATATCCTACATAGCTTGAAATACTTCCAATGTTAAGGCTCGAGCTCTGATGTAGAAACAATGTTAAGATGTCTTTAAACAGAGTAAGCATCAATAAATAGCCTCTTTCACCACATTTCTCTTACATAGAATGCTTAATCACAATAATCAACTTATCACAGCAAAAAACAATAGGAAAGTAAAAAGCTTACGCAGTGGTCTCTTGGCCACCTCCTTGAGTTCCGGTGCTGACGAAGAATCCAGCAGGCTTCCCAGATAGTTTCTGCTCCCTCCACAACTGTCCAGTCGAATCAAAGAAAGCTTTCATTTGGGCCGCCATGCACCCGTACCTCGTCGGGAACCCAAACAAGAACCCATCCGCCGACACCAAGTCTGCAGGGGACCCGATTACCGGAATCGAGTCGTCCTTAGGCGGGGCCTGCATTTGGGCCAGGGCACCATCAGACAGCGTCTCGGGCACCCGAAACAGCACCGCCTCGACGCCATCGACGGCGTCGACACCCATCTTCATCCGCCTGGCCAGGCACTCCACGTGGCCGTACATTGAGTAAAAAACTATGAAAAGCTTGAGGTTCTTGGACGGGTCTGGTCGGCCTGTGGTGTTGGAGGTGGATTCGGGTGGGGATTCATGTACAATTGTTGTGGGTTTGGGGAGTTTCTTCTTGCTAGGAATACAGCCCCCACCTTTTCCCATGAAGTATTTCAATTCCGCAAAAGAAACTGATTTTGTGGACTTTGATAATGATGGAAATGAATTTGTTGTGCTCAGGGGAACGCCACGTCGTAAAATCGAAGTTTTAATCCACCTGCGCACCCTACTTTTTACTTGGTACATTGATTTATTTTGATTTTGTTTCATCATAATTATCCAATTTGATTTTATTTTATCATAATCATGCAATTTAATTTAATTTATTCAATTTTATATAAGGTTTCACCGTGACCACTCAATTTCATATAACATTTTACCGTGATCACTCAACTTCTTTTTACCATTTTCTTTAATTTTAAAAGGATAAAATTGTAACTTTATTATATATATATATGATAAAAACTTATTTTTTTAAATAAAATAAAATAAAACTTATTTAAAAAGTTATATATATGATAAAAACTTATTTTTTTAAATAAAATAAAATAAAACTTTTTTAAAAAAACTTTTTAAAAATTTTTAAATTTTTTTTTTTAAATAATACAGCTCTACCGTTTTACCCCTTTAAAATTATGGTCCATTTGATTGTAAAGGTGGAAAATATGTGGAAAAAAATGAATTTCAGGGAATTGAATCGCTTAGAAATTGTTTTACTGTTAATTGTAATTAATTGTGTTTAATTGATATAATTTTCCACCTGAAAAATATTGAAAGTTTGATATCCGTTTGTTTTCGTTTCTCATGAAAATTGTCCATTAAAGTGATTTTTTTATCATCGTGTCTAAAAAAATTTCTAATTGATAAAAAAAAAAAAAAAAAAAACTAGAAAACCAATTTTCACCAAATTGGTGGAAATTAATTTTCCACAAAATCAAGGAAAATGTAAACATGTGAGTCAAACCAATAAAATATTTTCCATGAAAATTAATGGTCAATCGAACAGGCCTTTAGTGAAAATGTTGAAAAGAAATTGAGTGGTCATTATGAAATATTATATGAAATTGGATGATCATGATGAAATAAAATCAAATTGAGAGACTCTAATGACACTAAATATAAAATTAGATTGTTACGGTGAAACAAAATCAAACTAAATAGTCATGATGAAATTAATATAAAGTTGGGTGACTATCAGTGAATTTAACCCTAAAATCAACTTTATATTTTCTAAGTTTTTAAAATTAATTCATTAATTTAATAAAGACTAAGTATTTTTAATTATTGATTTTAACATTTTAAATGAGCGTAAAGACGCGTTTTCAAAGAGTAATACTATTTATTTTTATGATGATATGATAACTCAATATTCCTCACACCTAACTAATCATATTATTCCACATAAACTATTATATTACCGATATTCCTTCGTCACAATGATAATTAACATTATTCATTTTCAAATGGTTTGACTAGATAAGTATATGGTGAATGAATGTAAAACTATTGAGAGAAAAAGTGATTAGGATGTGTTTGATTGAGACGGAATCTTATACTATATTAAAGAATGATAGTTCCGCAATGTTCCCGCCCAAAATCCCGTCCAAGACTCCCGCCTAAACCATTATTATTATTATTATTATTATTATTATTATATATATGTTAAGTCCAAAAATTGTCCGTTTGAAAACAAAAAAAAATAAAAAAGCCTCCGAGCGTGGAGGGCCGGAGGCAAAACATTATTATTATTATTATTTTTTAACATACCTAGAATTTCTTCCGTTTATTTTTTTTCTAATAATTATACTTATTTACATTTAACACAAACTATAAATACAATTTCACTTGTTAATAATTTAATTTAAAAACATTAGAAAATATTCAATTCTATACATACATGAAAATCAAAATTCCTTTCGGGGGTGTTGCCCCCGAGCCCCCACGAGAGGTGCTGCCCCCTCGACCCCCGCGACTTGACCGGGCAGGTTGATCCCCGTCGTGGCGTTGTCTCCAAACCCCCACGAGGGGATGCTGCCTCCGCGACCCCCGCGACCTGACCAGGCAGGTTGATTCCCCTTCGGGGGCGTTGCCCCGAACCTCCACAAAGAAATTTTTTAAAAAATTATTAAAAAAACAAAAAAAAAATTAAAAATTTATGGCCCTAGGGCTGTCAAACAGCCCTTAAGCTTTAAAAATAACAATAATAATAATAAAAAGTTTTAGGCAGACACAAGAAAAAAGTTTTTTTTTTTTAAAAAAAAGGTTTAGTGTGTGTCAGGCCAGGAGGTAAATTGGTCTCCTGCGCGCAGGAGACCAAAATTGTATATATAAGTGATCCCTTGCAAAAAAACTCTGCCCAAGAATCCCGCCTAAACCATTCTTCGAATTTATTATTACAAATTGTTTATGATTTTTCATTCATAACTTAAAAAAAGAAAAAATAATAATAATAATAATTTCGCGACGCACACGGCGTCTCCGCGCGCACGGAGCTGGACAGTCTAGCTCCATTATGCACAGAGCTGGCTCCCAAAATATGCTGCAACAGTGTTCCCTCTTTTGTTTTTTTTTTTCAAATTCAAAATTCAAATTATGCATTTATTGGTTGTCTCCCAAAAATGACACAGTAAAATTCCTGACCAAACTTTGTGGCGCAGTGTTATCTCATTTTCAAAACCTCTCATCTTTTCTCTCCGTCTATGTGTAGAGCTTTTTTTTGTGTCTTATTTTTTACAAAATTTTGACTTAGTTTGCAAGATCTATGCTTTTTGCCCAATTTTGTAGTTGTGATTTGGCTTTTATTTGCAATTTTTTAATCTCTGATCAGGACTACAGTTGCTCGCGCAAGGAATGGATTCATTGACTGGAGGTATGGGTCAGCCGAAAGAAATCTACAATATATTCTCTGTGTATACGTTCAAGACAAGAATATATTCATGCTCTTAATCTTCTCAAACTTTGCAAATAATTTGATACTTCAATTGAACTCTCAGTATATTATTCAACACTGGCTTCTATTCAAATGGACGTTGCACCATCGAATCAGAACCCACCAGCCCAGGTTAAAAAAATAAATGTTTGTTTATACCAATTTTTCCCTTTTTATGTTTGTTATTAGTAAAGTTTTTACCTGTTGGTTTCTTGATTTTACTCTTTTCCAGTTGAATGATTCAACGATTTTTGGACTATATTTGTACTGGTGGTCAGTGGCAAATTTTGTAAGTCGAAATCAGTATTGAATTGTCGTTTTGCTTTTTAATGATTAAACGATTCAACGACTTATGTTTCTATATATGCCCTACTTGCATATTAACATTTACAAGTTGTCTTCAGTTATTGGTACAGAAAGTTTGTTTTGTTAATTTGATCAATTTTGCAATGAACAATATGTTTTGTTATTGGTACCAAAAGTTTCCATTTTACATATCAATTTTGGAACTCTTTTACTGAAAAGTTGTTGGTTGATAATTCATTTTAGGATTTGCAGCAATGTACCAAACTATTAAACTGGAAATAGTGCTATTGTGCTTAATTCACATTTTCTCAAATTTTATTGATTTTTTTCTGCATATATGATATATCGATGTGCTTGAATTTGACAAAGATATTATAGTAGATATACATACCTCTTTCAATAACCCTTTGAATAATAAGAGTTACAATGATAAATTTCATCTTTGCTTTTTTGGTGCATCAAAAATTGTTTTTCAAAAATCAACTATAAGTCACAGATAAAAGTTGAATTCTGCATCCAATTCTGTAAAGGTAATATATTATAATACCTCTGAAATTCTTAATTTCCACGACGCAGACACCATGCTAGATGGAGACACGACCCGTGTCTTCATGTGTCTCCGTCTAGCAAGGAGACACGGCCCGTGTCTCCTTGTTAGACAAAGACACTTATTTTTTTATTTATTTTGGATTAAAAAAAAAAACCACCAAAACCCACGGTTTACTTTCATTTATCTGATTTGCATATAATTAGTTGTGTGGTGTATATATTTTTATTTAAAATTACTCATTCATAGAAGTGTTTTGCATCTAATTGGATTGAAAAATCAATTAGCATATGTTTCTCATATTAGAATTGTTTATCACTTAATATAAATTTATACATCTCACCGTGCATCGCACGGGTGAAAGACTAGTTCCATGGAAAATGAAATTTGTCCCACTTTTTTTGTGTTTGATAGTTTTTTTTCTAAGCAAATGATTTTCTCACTTTTCCTCACTCACATTTTCTTGCTTTTCCTTGAATTTTCAATTTTTTTTTATTTTTTTCTTTTTTTTTACAATTGGAAAATTTCTATACAAAATAAAATCAAACGAATGGTATTCTGTATAGTAAAAAAATTTGTAATTTAAAAAAAAAAAAATTCTTTTTTTGACAATTGGAACAAATTCTAGATCCAATGGTAAAAAAAATATCAGCTTAATGAACAATTTCTATAAAAAAACAAAGTCAAACGAATACCAATCTTTCAACATTTTTCAGGTGAAAAATTATATAAATCAAACACAACTAATTACAATTCCCAGTAAAACAAATTCTAGGCAATTCATTTCCCTGAAATTCATTTTATTTCCACTCAAATTCCATCTTTGTAATCAAACGGACTCTTAGTGTATTATTTTACGAGAGAGTCCTGAAGTAACATAGTACTAGTAAAGAAAATGAAAAGAAATAAATACGAGGTACCAAAAAAAAATCAAATAAGCAATCATGATTGACAATACTTTCTAGCTCACAACACTATTTATCCAATAATAATGTCTACAACAAAACCTAGTGACCATAAGACAAATCCAAGGTGCATCAGTAAGAACATAACTTTGTGTTCTTCAACATTTGAAGTTCTAGTCATTTTAAAGACTTGAAGAACATCTAATAGAATATTGACAAGGTTGACTAGCCATCATAATCTCCTTCAGAGAACTTATTCTCCGGATAAAAGACCGCCACAACTTGATTTCCACCAAACTTCCTTCCATTCAGTCCCTGCCGTGCTTTTGTAGCGCTTTCAACATTGACATACTCCAAGAAAACCTAGAGGTAAGCAAATAATTGTAATTAATTCTCAAATTTACGTTTACAACTATTGAAAGAGGATAAATGAGCATCCAGTGTCAAGGAAAAATTCAAGAAATCTGCTGCTGTTTTTTAAGTATCCATATCCGTTTTACCAGTCACTGAAAATTGAACTACGGGCCAGGAAATTTCGATTATAAAATGCAGTATAAAATTTTTATAACAAATCACTACAGGCCAGTAATTGCAGAGATATCTAGAGTAAAAAACAAATCCTTCAAAAGCGAAAAGTGGAAGGACTATAGAGTATGAGTGCTTTTTAAGGAAGAATGCTCTTTATACCAACCTTTCCTAAACCTGGTGTTGGTTCGCCGTTGGGACTTGGACGTGGAATGACCACATTCGTCAAAGTACCTGAAGATAAGAAACAGTGAATATGATATGGAAATGCATATGATTAGATAGAAGGTTAGGGCAATTCTGCTGATCATTGTGTTGAACTTGAAAAAGGCTGTAATACATAAAAAGAGCACATAGGAATCAATACATACGCAGGAAGATTAACTAGTCGATCAAATCAAAAAAATAAATAAATGATAGAGGTTCAAAGGCAGCTTAAACGTATTTACCAAATTTCCCACATTCTGTTCTCATGTCTTCTAATATGTCCTCGTAATCTTCATCATCCCTGAGCTCATCCGGGGTAACCACTTCTGTTAGGCACAAAACCTTTGTGGCTGGAGCACCAAGTTGTTGTAACATGAATCTCTGCAAGAGAAATGGTATTAAGAAATGGACAGCTAAACCCATTTGAGGGCTCAACTCTGATGCTAATTTGTTCATATGAATTTAATTCTAATCATTTACAAAATAATGGCTATCTGCAAAGGTCTTGGATATAGGGAAGTATATGGAAACAGGAAGGGAGACAGAGGATACAAATGATTGGAACGTGCTTCCATTCATCAAAATGGTATGGATTTCCCAGGTTGCAGATTTACTCAAATCTGCAGTGACCTCTCTGATGAAAATATTTCCTGAGTGGACGGTAACACTTAAGAAAGAAAATGAAAGATGATCGATAGGAAAAATTTCAGAATCAGACAAGTAGAAGTGAAACTTAAAAGTGAAAAGTCAAATTGAATTCCCAACTTCAATGTTTGCATGATCCCACTACATGTTTCTCTTTTACCTGGGATCACTTTCTTTTGAAATGATACCAACCAACTTTTATTAATTAACTTTAGCATGTCTATGCCAAAATACCAATATCCAATAACTTGTAAAAGAATCAGACAGACTTGTTCAGTCAATCAGTATTAAAAGAATCAGACAGACTCGTTCAGTCAATCAAAAAATACTGAAAGTATTATTCATTTTTTCGTTCAAAAACCTTATCGATATTTTCAAGAAAATCTTAGCAACATTTATTCTTTAATTATTTTCTGAAATACTGGAAATCTATCGTATATTTTAGACCATTCAGTTTATCAAGAAATCAATAATGACCAAAAATAATTAGAAAATGGCATTTGCCATAATTGTAATAAGAGCATTAAAGAGTTTTGCCTCAGTGAGGTGACTGACTCGTAAGCCTTGAAGCACTGTCAGGGGCAAGCCTCGACATAAACCAATTGAATAGTTTAAATTGTAATAATAAACTTTGAGACATCGAAAAATACATAATATAGTACTTCGAGAAAATTAGAGTCTACCTCGCAACTAGAAACTAGAAATAGACGGCAATCACATAAAAAGACCACTAATGAATGTTGCTTGCTTCTAAGAGATGAGAAGAAAATATTAAAAAAATGATGAAAATGTCTAACAAATCACCACGGATCTACTGCCAAAAAATTACAATTCACTTGTGAGCCTTATTGCATTTGGTTATAAGACGCTAGGGAAACTCTGGCTTCTCTTCTCCCATCATCACTTATTTTCAATTATTTCTTCTCTAGTTTTACATTTCATCATTTTTTAAAAGAACTCAAAAAGCGCATAAAACATTCTAGACTCTGAAAAGGGCAACACAAAATGTTGACACAAAGAAAGAACATAGAGGGGAGCCCAAGAAGAGCATAAGTGGATAATACTTGTGGGTCCCACAGAATATGTGGCTAAAAAAATTGACCAATTATAAACGGTAGCCAAACAAGTGCTAAATGAGATAAATCACAAATTACAACATACTCACCCTAAACAAACATTGAATTAAATGATAAAAAGAAAATGAAATAAAATAGAAAAGAGAATACCAAGAATGGGGCCTCTTCTAAATAGTTTTGATCAAAAGTTTTCTATCTTTTAAATGTCATGAGATAGAATTACCTAAATGTTTCTGGTCTCTCATTTCCTTAATCTTTTAGAAGTTGTTTGTCAACCTTTTGAGGTAATGCAGCGAGTAATAGATCATTTCTAAAGACTCGGGGTAAATAGGCATTAAACTCAAACCTTAGGATGGCAAGTGGAAACAACCAAGTAACAAATTTTTTTATAATAACTTGAGATTTATTGAAGAGAGCTTTTTAGACCTCTACGCCCAAGGATCTTGAAGAAGATGACCTCAAACTGTTAAGCTCGGTAGACGACAAGTTACCTGCAATGCTATTTGTTGCTGAGCATGCAACAACACACTCTCTTGCTCAGGTTTAGGTTGAGTTGTACCCTGGTTAGCTCGCCTAACTGTAAGAGTTTTGTCACCCATTTTAATACCATTAAGAGCTGCACAAGCGATATCTGTAACCGATAAATCCTCATAAACGCAAAATGCATAGCCTTTGGAGTTTCCTGTTTCTCTATCTTTCACCAGATCAAAACCTCGCAATAGACCAAAAGACTCCAGCAACTCCCTGATCTGCGCTTCTGTGAAATAATACGGTAAACCGCCCACAAAGATACGGTCAGGGCCCTCAAGGCCGCCAGCAGAACCTGGTGTTAATCCAACAGCTGCAAGGTTCAAATTAGGATTAGGTTGACTCGGGCCAAGAGTAGCAGCCAGTGAGTGGTTGTAATCACTAGGTCTTCTGACTTTTACAGGTGCTCCCTGCACAAAACCAGTAAAATACCGATTAACATAGCCACAATTTAAGTACCAAATAACATTTATCCATGCAAGCAATAAAAGTCGGATATGAAAAAACAAATACCAGCACAAAATTGTTCGCGGGGGCACTAACAAGAAAGAACAGTGATAAGCAGAATAATTGTTTTTTTTTTCTCTAAAGATGGAATGAGGAAAGAAAAAAAATAACTTTTGGGAAACTGGTGCTAATGAAATAGAGTGCATCTTAAGAGAGCAACATGTCGGGATTAAGAATACATACAGAACGCCTAAATTTTAATAAGCAGCATACATGACAGTTAAATTCATTAAGCTTAGGGTAATCAAAACCCAAGAATATGTTAATATACCTCAAAAATAATCCCATCTAAGGACATAGCATTACTAGCCTCTTCAACAGATCTCATCTCCACGAAAGCAAATTTCTTCTCATGGTTAATATAAACATTCACAACGGCGTCTCCTGAAATCAGATGGAAATACTTTAAAGTCATCAAATCGAGTCAATTGTGTCTCGCAGAACATATGTAGGAGTTTTGACTAACCTGGACCGGCAGTGTTTCCTCCTATTGCAGACATAACATGACTAAAGAAGGTTGCCACGGACTGCACAACCAGGCATGAAAGAGCCACAGAGAAACAAGCATAAGTGTAAGAAACCATAGAACATAGACCAAATAGAAACTGGTACGCAGAACAAAAAATATTCAGTGAAAGTAAGCTTCAATCCACAGTGCAACAGTCACAATTTATTCAGATATTTACTTGAAAATTTAAGAGGGAAAAAAGGGTTCTTTTTCATTGAAAGTGCTTTGTCTTAAAAAAAAATGACATTGAGAAAAGAATAAAAAGGACCAGCAAAATAACTAAACATTAGACGTCGAGATGAATATATTACACCAATTAAACCTTGCGGAAATTCCAACCAATTCAGGATAAATGACAAAGCCAACAGGATGGAGATAATACATGTTCATTGGCAGTGGGAGGAAGTCCACCTACGTAGACTCGTCGAGCATGTCTAGTAGCCTGAAAGTACCACAATTCAAATAAGATATTACCTAAATAGTGGATAAACTATTATGTTTGAGACATATAACAAAAAATTAAAACAAACAAATAAAATAAATCAACCTGCTGTGTCATCGCCTGAACTGGCATAACAGGGAGAGCTCCAAACTGCTAAGAAACCAAAGTTAGTTTCCAAAAGGCAAGAAATAAAGCCAGCATAGAAGTAGCAGTGAGCGAGAGCAGACAACCTGTCCTAATTCCATAGGAAACATGTTTGGGAACATTCCAGGAATGGTCGGTGTGGTCACAGGCATCTGACCTGCCAAGACAAAATCAAGTTACATCCACAAAATAAAGGTTGAACACGCATCTAAATCTTCATTAATATACTGAGATTTAACATTTACAATAGTTATATTTTACATAATAACGCATATATTAGCAAACCTATCATCTAGTAATTAAAGTAAAGCTGAACTATAAAAATAGAATGGAAAAAGTAGAATGCACAGATATTAGAGATAAATGTTCGTAAAAACTACCAAACATGCAATTCCTGACTGAAGATGGAAGAGACCTGTATTGTTTCTTCCTTGTACATAAAAGCTACAGAAGTCGGCTCAGGCCCATTGTCAGCACAGTGGGGCTACTAGCCCAATATTGCCTTCTTAGAACATAACACGTGACATACAAAACAAACAAACAAACACCAAACACAAGAAGAAACCAAAAAACTCTCTCAGTTTCAGTATTATTTAATTAAGTAAATAATTAAAAGAAAAGTAAACAGCCTATCTAGGGACCAGAACTCATATTGTGCTCTGTGCAAATGAAAACCAGTATGCTTACCAAATGAAACCGTGCATTTTGAAACGAACTTTCCACACTATGTTAAAGACAAAAGATAACAGTTATCATATGATAGGATTGCAAAATAGTAGTTTTATACCTGAGATGGCAGCGGCGGCGGCAGTAGGGATCATTGCAGCAGGAGGTGCCATATCAAAACCGCTGATCCTTTTGCTGCAACGGTTCATTATTAATATCAGGAAGAGGACAAAACATAAAAAAGTGATTGAATTGGTAACATAAATCCGCAAACAGAAGAGGATGAAATTTCTATAATTATATTCAATTGTAAATTAAACCAACTGGTAGCTTGTACTTGCGAGTGATGACCACAAAACCAGAAGAGCTTTTGAAATGGTTAACCTAACATCTAGTCTCTAAAAGCTAATTATACCCAAGTCACTTCCACTGATCCCTGCTATACGAAACTAATCAGCCAAAAGTTTTTCCTTACAAACTAAGTTTCCATTAGTCTTTCTTGCTTCACCTTGATAGTGATTTGCAAAATCAATGGAGTAAAAGAGTGATTCCAAAAGAAAACATGGACATATAACATAAATTAACAGAGATAACGGACTAATTTATTAAATACTTCCTATTGCAGTAAAGATACAATCTAATAAAGCTATCAGGGAACCGAAATGGCACCACAAGAAAGAGCAATGACCTTATGATGGACAATAAGTCAGTTAGGTCCCAAGAAGATATTACCCTATCAAGTTTAAACCAATGTCCATAAAAGTTTCCATTACCGTTCCTCCCAGATTTATCCATATTTCATATTCCAAAATCATCACAAGTATAAAATTTAGAGATAGATTCACGGAAAAAGAAATAAAAAATTGCTTTTTAATTTTTGAGACACTCTAAATATACAACCTAAAATAGCACACCAACAAAGCAAAAATAAGCATTCACAACACTTCAAAAGATAAGTCTCTCTGGCATTAAGGCTTCTGATATAGGATCCGTAGGCTTACAGAGAAATGTACAGAATACTCTATACAATCTACCTTTTGGAGCGTGAACGAGATCGTGACCTTGACCTGTGCTCAGATCTAGCCCTTGAATGAGATCTGTGCTTATCCTCTCTGTCTCTGTCATATTCTCTCTTCCTGCAACCATATTATCATGAAATCAGATCCACATCACCTTAAACTGAAAAACTCGACAGAAAGCACAGGTTTTAGCAGATGGACATAGAGCACTCGCATACAACAGCAAAGAAGATACAGTGACTAGAAGTCAAGAATGGCCCAATTAAGTTTTTCCAGACTTAAAACTACCCAAATCAACATATGACAACAATCATAGGGATTAAAAACATACTCTTGAAATATCAAGCGAAGAATTTCATGCCATAATACAAACCCGCGAAAGAAAGAAAACAAGGACTATCGAATTTATCAGAATCTTGCAGTTTCATCACCTGTCTTGGTCTCGTCTCCTATAATAATCATCATCATCATCCCGATCTCTAGTCCTCTCCCTTTTTTCGCTCCGGTCCCTGTGGTGGCCTCTGTGGTGATGATCTCGATCTCTGTCCCTGTCCCTGTCTTTGTCGTGTCCTTTCTCCCTTTCCTTTTCCTTGCTTCTAGAAGACTCACGCTTTCTATCTTTCTCAATGTCTAGACTAACATTCTGAAAATGTATAATAATAGCAATCACGTGAAATTAAACAGAAAGAGGCATTAACAGCGAAGGTAATTGTTGATTCTGCACTGTCTACTTTCTGAATCCATCACTATCTTAGAAACTGGAAAGTGAATAAGAAAAATACTGCAATACCTTCATTGTTAGTGGTTAATAGTACTAAATTCAAATATTAAGAATGAAATTAATTCCAAATTCATTTCAATTCAAGACCCAAAATGATGTACTTAGAATCTTTCCTCAAATAATAGTACATATGGCATTTATATATGCATAGTTAACACTTGATTCGCCGGGCTTAATCATAGTCATATATGTTCCACGGCAATAATTATAACTACATCATTTTAAAGTTAATTAACTAAAACCACTAAATAGTAACAACCCTCCTCTATTCTGTTCATATTTCAACTCTCTTCTCTCAATTTTCTATTTCATAAGCAGTAATTCCCAATCCAAATAAAATTGAAACAACTATCGTAAGGTGAACACAAGACAAAAATCACAGATAAGCGACAGTATCTACCAAACAAATCTACTTAAAAATCTGACCAAGCACGCACCATAAGTATTCACAATACATAAATTAAAACTATTAGCAACCAGACATGCATACACACATATGCAAACATATATACATATACATAACTGTGTGCTAGAGCGAAACCTGAGACTTGGAGTCTCTATAATCATCGGCGCCACCGTGACTGGTGGTACGCGGCTTAGGGGAGGAGCCATAGTTGTCTAGATCTTCTCCGTTGGTCTCGTACATCACTTCGTAGTCCGTCGTCTTTGTGAATTGGGTTTTATCTTTTTTTCTCTGTAGAAGTTTTAACTCTATTCTGATTGTTTCTTTTGCCTTCTTGCAAATGCCTGGGTTTTACTTTAACTCTATTCTGATTGTTTTCTTGTACCTTGGCAAATTCCTGGGTTTTAACTTTAGCCAAGTTCGCAAATTTTCATTTTCATACTTATGCTTATTTTTAACCACAAATTTTTCAATAAAATAATATTTTTCATCACATCAATAACTTTTCTTTCAATAAAATAATATTTTTCATCACATCAATAACTTTTCTTTCTTTTTCAATAATACATTCTCCATTAATCTACTATTCTAGAATACATTTGGATTTTGATACCCAATAAATTCGGACGATGATGTTAAATCGATTTTTTAGTTTGGATTATACTTCATAGGCTTAAGCAGATGATTGAAGTGAAATGTCGACACCATAATCGAACAAACTATTCTGACAACATACATGGACCATTTGAAGTAGCATAATTTCATTAGTGTTGCTCATGGCCCGACTCATTATCTTTGACGGCTTTAAAGTTGAAAGCCCATTTATTGGTATCTTTTGGACCTCTATTCCTTGACCTAAAAGCCCATTACCTTGGCATATTTAAGTGGCCCATTTTCTTATGTTTGCTTGTGTGTGGTAGAAGTGAAGAAGCTGTTTCTTGTGGAGAGAAGAGAGAAACCCGATTTCTTGTTTGCTTTGTGCTTTTGTAGTAATCCTTTTTCTTTCCCTCTACCTTAGCCTTGGTGGCTGAAAATAGGCAATTTTCTTCTTCACACCAAGTCCTTTATGGGTTGATTCTTGTTGAAGCAATCAGTTGTGTGCAGTGTCGGCTTAGTGGTTGTGGTTTGGAGCTTTGATTGTTGAGCCTAAATCTTGAAGCAATCAAAGGATATTATCAACACACGATGTCAGAGCTTTAGGTGGTGATTTTTCGACCAAAAACTGCCCAGAATCGCAGAAGAACCCGACAAGGAAAAGCTGTCCAGATTTTGTGCGAAAAAATCGGACCTACAATCCAACTTTCTGGCCAAACCAAAAAGAATTTGGGAAATCCAGGACCACCGGCGTGATGAGCAGACCGAGGAGTTGCTGGACTATGGCGCGTGAAGCCCACGCGCAGGGACGGTGGTGGCGCAGGGCTCGGAATCTAATGACAGTTTCTTCGACAGTTTGTTATTTTTTATTTCCTAAACATGCTGATATTTTTTGTTTAGTGTTTCAGGTTATGCGAGAAAAGTTGGACGATTTTGCCCTTGGTGGGTATGAGGGTCGAACTGCAAAACATTTACTGAATTACTTTAGTCCATAGATTGCGGCCTTAAAGTAGTAAATTCTCATCTCTCATAATTTACGGATTCAGATAATTCTGCTCTAGTAAATTGGCTTATCCCGTTTAAATTTCAGCATTAGCGCGTCATCGTGTGTGGTGACATTAAGATTGGGGTTACTGTGAAGGGGTAGTCGTTGCTTGTGCTAGAATTTTAGGAATTAATTGCTCTTTTTGAAATTTTGAATCTGAATGCAAATTGGTAATTGCATCTGTGCTATAACGGTTGTTTAGTCACTGTGTGAGACTGCATTGCGTGAATTTTTTTTGAATTTTTTGTTTATACTAGTTGGCGCCTCGTGCGATGCACGAGTTTTGTACTTATTATATGTTTATTAGCGTGTATATAATGATAATAACAACGTAAAATAAAAACCTTAAATATCATATTGATTGATCAAAATAGAATACAGGATTAGGAGATACAATAAAGAGCTGAAAATATCAGAACTACAGGAGAACTGAACAATTTCATTCGCATAAGAATTTCTGACAGTTCCACCATATCCAGTGACTAAATCACGAATGAAAAACATGAGCCTATGAGTTATAGTCCCAGAAACATCAGCATGCCCGCTAAAAAAACATAAATACAGTGTATATCAGTTCAGCCCATCTTCATCATGGGACCAAAAGCTGAACATTAGGAGTAAACGGCCTTATATATCGTATCCTAGACAACATTATACTCTCTTACTTCTAAACAAAATCTGAAAAAGATAAGAGGTTATTGTGTTATTTATGAGTATCCAAATCATTTACTTAAAACGAAATTAATGTTTCACTTCCAATGAGCATTAATAGAATTTCTAAAGATGTAGTAAGTGAAAAGAAACAAAAGCAAACAGAACTTATTTAGGTTTCAGGTCCCTCCCCCGCTGTCAATCATCATCAGAAAGTCCGACCTTTAACCGTTTTACACAATTCTATATATTAACCCTTATTGATCGGACAACGCTTTTAATTTCCCTTCTTCGCAACGAAATAACTATATTTTAACCTTGAAAATACGCTAATCATTTGAAAGAGGCCTCAGAATACGAGAACATAACACGAGTATTATCAACACGAAAATCTATCAATTTTCTTCCAATGGAGATCTCTATCAAGACTTTTTTATGCTACATGATCCATGAAGAAATAAGTAACTAAATGCCCAACTTTTCATTAAACTACACGTTGACGATTTAAGGATGGAACACTAAATGTCAATGCTCAGTTAATTACAAATAAACATCAAAACTGAGTTAACGTGCTAAATAACAAGTTAGTTGAACCATATTAATTAAAATTCATACCACTTTGATGTTTAGAAACAAGATGCAGTAAAGGAACTTGCCTTTGTGGGGTCAATTATGCCAGCGGTCATTAGATCCTCGTATGTTCCAGTTGCGGCATTGTAACCATACTTAGGATTATCATTGGCCAACACCTAAACAAAGAATCTCATGTCAATTGAACACAATTCAGATACAAGTTCTAGAACGATTAATTTTGAACATGGCACGAAAGCAGTTGAGTCAAGCCTCACCTTCTCTATCACAACACTTCCATTTACCCCAACATTTTTGGCTATTAACTTCAATGGATAACTGAATGCTCTCTTAACAATATCTGCTCCAATCTGCTGCCATTCCAATTAATCCTTGTTTATCAATCATACAAAACCCAGTATCACATCTCCCTTGAGTAAATTATTAGCACAAAATTAGAAAAAAAAAAAAAAAAAGGCAGAGAAACAAAGTAATTAGCCTCCGCGCGGAGTCCCAAACCTCCGCACGCGGAGGATCTGGGCCTCCGCATGCGGAGGCTTGGAACCTCCGCCGAAGCCTCCGCACGCGGAGGCCCAGATCCTCCGCGTGAGGAGGTTTGGAACCTCCGCACGCGGAGGCTGTAAAAAATTATTTTTTTTTAATTTCCTCTTCAAACCTCTGCACGCGCGGAGGTTAAAATATTTTTTTTTTATTTTTTTTTCCCTCTTCAAACCTCCGCACGCGGAGGCTTGAAATTTTTTTTTTTTTTTTTCCAAACCTCCACACGCGGAGGCTTTAAAAAAAAAATTTTTTTTTTTTTTTGTGCTGCTTTTTTTCTTCTTATTTATATTTAATATCCAATTCCAAAAAAGCGGCGAAAATCGACGACCGACTAAAGTAAGAAAATACAGTGAATTTCGGCGCCTACATTTTAATTGGTAAAAGCAAATTCTCGGCGCCTATTTTTTTTCTCGGCGCCATCCTTTTTTTCCTCCGAACAGTAACTCTTTTTAATATATAGAGGAGGAATTTGTTAAGAAACTGGGGATAAACATGGAAAACCAAAATAGGCCATAAATGAACAGTAAACTACGGATTCCCTCTTTTAATAGAGGAGTAGATATTTTTGTGTTGCATTGATTATTGATTATCTTATTAGAACACCTAGACTTGACTTGTTTGAACATTCCCTTGATCTAAGGTCGTGAACCTTACGAAACCCTGAGAATTTAGAACGGTATATATTGTTGTCTTAGGATTACTATGTATGACTATTGAATCTGATTGCAAATTGGTAATTGCTTTTGTGTTATAACGATTGTTTAGTTACAGCGTGAGACTGCATTGTGTGGAAATTTTTTGAATTTTTTGTTTATATATCTTTGTGTTGCATCGA
The DNA here is from genome assembly GCA_019097785.1 of Fraxinus excelsior. NCBI lineage: Eukaryota > Viridiplantae > Streptophyta > Magnoliopsida > Lamiales > Oleaceae > Fraxinus > Fraxinus excelsior. The sequence continues at coordinate 24,675,721 of CM032638.1, forward strand.
TTATTGATTATCTTATTAGAACACCTGGACTTGATCCGTTTGAACTTCACTTGATCTAATGTTGTGAACCTTACGAAATCCTGGGAATCTAGAATGGTGTATATTGTTGCCTTAAGATTACTCTGTGTGACATATTTGTACAATTTTTGGTTGTTCTGCTTATCAAAATATCTTCACATTTTGAACTCGAATTTTCAATGAGAAATAAGATTTTTCGATTTGGCAGCAAAAAATGAAGTGAATTTTGGTTCAACAAAAAGTTTCAAAAGCTATAGATGGCAAATTTCCTACAGATTTTACAGAAGCAAAAAAAGAAGAATATGATGAACTTGTATACACTTCAATTATTTTACACCTGTCTGACACTGTTTTGAGAAAAGTTGGAAATCTTGATTCTACCAAAGAATTTTGAAAAAAGTTGGAAGATTTATATTTGCTTAAATCTACTACAAATAAGTTGTACTTGTTTGAAAGATTTTTCAGTTTTAAAATGGATTCTTCAAAAGATTTTGATGACAATTTGGATGTTTTTAACAAATTAGTTCATGACTTGTTAATTGTGATAAGAATGTGTCTGAAACCTATAAGACTATTATTTTGCTTAATTCTATATCTGATTCATATAGTGAGGTTAAAAATGCGATTAAGTATGGTAAGGATACCGTAACCCACGAGATTATCATTGATTCCCTTAAGAGTAAGGAAATTGAGATTAAAGCTGAAAAAGAAGATAAGAGAACTTGTGAGTTGCATATGATGAGGAGTAGAATGAAATTTAAGCAAATGAGTTTGGGTAGAGCTCAAGATAGTAGTGATTCGAGTAGAAATGGGGGTGGTAAGAAAAAGAGCAAGAGATGGGACAAGTCTGGTGGTAGACGGTGTTACAACTGTAGTAAATCTGGACACTTCATTAGGGACTGTCCCAAGAGAAGGGATAAACGGAATGGTAAGATGAGAGGTGGGGAGAATTTGGCTACGGGGTCGAGTGATGACCCTTGTGAGCCTTATTGAGTGTAACCCTAGTTATTGCATGTGCGTGTAAACCTTTCTGCATGTGTGTGGTTGCTTAATTTGGTTGCATGATTATATGTGCATTTCAATGTGTTTGATGTGTGCATTGTGATGAATTGGAGTGATCTTATTACTTTGTGTAATTGTTTGCATGCATAGTGTGTTAGGATGCATTAACAGTGTGTAGTATTTCTTTTGGTAAGGTGAAGTATAAATGCCTAGGGCTACATTGGTGGTTTGTACTGGGGATGTGGAGTGTGGCATTTGGATCACGAGTGGAGAGATGATTAATGTTGGAATTCTTTATATGTAAGAGACCCTGATCAGGTGGAGTGTGAGATGGACACTTCTATCATTTCTGTTAGGTGGAGACTCATTATCCACTTAGGTTTGGAGAAGTGATGCGGTGATAGAGGATTATCCCAAGAAATTAGGATCTATAGAGACTTACCAGTTAGACTGAATTAAGTGATTAGTCTAGTAAGTATGGTGGGCGATGATGTGAAATATGTGTTCTCGATGTGTGAGCAACACGGAATGTGATAGGATAAGTTTGGTGAGATCTCCTTCGCGAGGACATTTATGCATTTGTTACGTATGTGTTGGCCTGTTGATTGACTTGGTGTTAATATGTTGTTATGTGTGAACATGTTTGAAAAGATATGTTTATCATATTTGATATCTCCATCGCATGTTTATTTGCCCTTGATTGATTGCTGTGATTATCTATTTCTACTTGGGTGTTCTTGACCTTAGCCCTAGTGAGTACATAGAACATGTATAGTATGTTTCGGGTTCGAAACACGAGGTAAGGTCTGTGATACCAATTTTATTGGTTACCTTGATTGTGTAAGTATTAACTGTGTGTTTTGGTTGCTTGCAGATTTATTGAGAATCAAGGTGGAGATTTGTTGGGTTTTGATACCCAATAAAATCGGGTAATGATGTTAAACCGATTTTTTTAGTTGGATTATACTTCATAGGCATCGGTCGATGATTGAAGTGAAATGTCGACACCACAATCGAACAAACTATCCGACAACCTACATGGGCCATTTGTAGTAGCATAATTTCATTAGCGTTGCTCATGGCCCAACCTATTACCTCGAACGGCTTTAGAGTTGAAAGCCTATTTATTTGTATCTTTTGGGCCTCTATTCATTGACATATAAGCCCATTACCTTGGCATATTTAAGTGGCCCATTTTCTTGTGTTTCCTTGTGTGTGGAAGAAGTGAAGAAGCCGTTTCTTGTGGAGAGAAGAGAGAAAACAGATTTCTTCTTTGCTTTATGCTTTTGCGATAATCATTTTTCTTTCCTTCTACCTTAGCATTGGTGGCTGAAAATAGGCAATCTTCTTCTTTACACCAAGTCCTTTGTGGGCTGATTCTTGTTGAAGCAATCAGTTGTGGGCGGTGTAGGCTTGGTGGTTGTGGTTTGGAGCTTTGGTTGTTCTTTGTGGTGTCCATTAGTTTGGAAACTGAGCCCGAATCTTGAGGCAATCTGATAGGAATGTAAAATGTATATTTTTTCCTCCTTATTTTATGCGCTCGTATGTTTATTTTGTACCTAAATGTACTTAGTATTCTCATATTTTGGTTTAGGTGGCAATTCTATGGATATTGCATAATTTGGAAGAAATAGATGAAAAGAGATCAAAATGGAAGAAAGTGAAAGTTTAGGGACTAAAGTGCAAATATTTAAAAGTTGTTTCGAACCTCATGATGAAGACTTGAGAGTGTTAGAGGCCAATTGGATGAAGAAATGAGTCAAAGGGATGAAATATAACCAAAACATTATCACATATCAACTTTCAAGCTGAGAAGTTTTGCACCGATTTTCACCCTCATCTTGAGACCAGTGTTTGACATTTTAGATGATCTAATTCGAAGATGGTATCTGAAGCAAAGTTGTAACCCTTTGAGTTATCTTTCTAACTCATCTTGAATCGTCTCAATCGAACATCGGAAGATGAAGTTATGATGAAAATACTGAAGCAGACGCAAAGTGGACAGATTTCTAGCGCTCAAGCGCTACGAACTCAGCGCAGGCGCTTCACTAGCCGAGAAAACACAATTTTCAACAGATTTCTAGCGCTCAAGCGCCGCGCACCGCCACAAATTTTAGGTTTTTATTGTTTGGGCCGCGAAAACTCGAGAAAAAAACTCCAAATTGGCCAAGAACGTGTAGGGAAGTATAAATAGACCTAAGGATGCCAAAACACAAGGCTCCAACCTATTTTCTCTCTATTTTTCTTAGATCTATCATGTGTAACTAACTCTTGCTGCTTGACTGAAGGATACCGAAGCGTTGGAAAACATTATAACTGTGAGATCCACCTATTTTCATTGTTTAATTTATATTTTCAGTATTGAATATTCTTCTATGCATAATTTTATGATTGCCATGTTTGAGATCTATTAGTTTTTCATATATTGCAATCTATAGCTAAGTTAAATCTCAAATCCGTAATTGTTTGAATCATTTAACTTGTGAAGCACTAGGATTTGATAATTTTCTGCGATAGAGGTTATTGAATCTTAAGAAGAATGTTTAAATAGATTTAATACAACCGCTGGTGTTTGTATTATCTAGTTCATCGATTTCTCTATTATTTAAAGCTGTTATTAAATTGAATCTTTAGCGCTGGTCTGAGATTATTTGATAATTAGGGTTAATTAGAACGCTGGTTTCTGATTAACTAAAATTAAGGAGAAATAAGAATCTATTCCAACGATGAATATTGTGAATGTGAATTGATTATTCTTTGTTGATTGATGAATGGTTATAAATCTCCAATGGTGGAAGTTGACTTTGATCAAGACTCGTTTCATTGATTTAATACAACTCGTTAATTTATATTGTTATTTGTTATAAGATTGATTTCGTTATAAACAAAACCCCTCAATCGTTATACGAAACATAAATTGTTGAATTGCACACTCTTCGTGAGATCGACCCTTATTTCAACTACTACATTAGTTTTAGAGGTTTAAGGACTATTTTTGGGTGCATACGACAGCACACCACAATCAAATGATATTATCAACAATATTATTTCAAAATAATGTGGCTCAAACACACACTTGGGAAATTGCTTTTTAGGGTTTCTCTGATTGTCCTCTTTTATACATCACAAAACTTTCATTATGCCTATGTTTGGTTTTCATCTAAAAAAGTTGATTAAAACTTAAACAAGAGTTAACAATTAATTTTAATCATATATTTTATCCATATTTGGGTTCTTTTTTTGAAAAATTCATTCAACCATACATTCTCTCATATGTGTCGTAAACTCAAAAGTTTTCCTTATTTTTAGTCAAAAAATCACCGTTCCAAAACATATTTTCCCCCAAATCTCATTTTAATAGAGCATAAACATGGGTTTTATGTAATCCACAACTTTTCATCTACACATTTTATTAATTTTTCTCGATATCTACTAAAATTATTATCTAAACCAAACATGTATTGTGTGCGAGATTCCAATTAAACTGTCGTGAGAATTAAACTCCTCTTTGAGCCCCATATCCAATTGAATAATGATATTTATCCCCACTAATGTTACAACCCCAATTTAGGTATAAATGATAGGTTAAATGAAATGTGAAATTAAATTACTTATTTAATTGTACATATCATTTAATCTCACATTAACGCCACCTAGACTGAGGTTGTAACTCTAATGGAGATGAATAACATTACTCTATCCAAATACTTAATTTTTTCCAAACTAATTTTCAACTAAACATTCTATCAATAAATAATTTGTATGTAAATTCAAAAAATATTCCTATTTTTAGCCACACTTTGTTTAAAAAAATATTATCACAAAACCTTTTTTTGTGATAAATTTTGCTCAAATAAGGGCTAAATGCATGTTTGCAAAGCTTTTCATAATAATGGAATTGCGTGTAAGGGCAGAGGTAAACATTTTAAGTTAAATGCACGATCAAACTCCGTACAAATCGAATTATTTATTTTTAATTTTTGAATGATTCATATTTGACACGAGAAAATGCAAATTTACATTTAAAAAATGTTTTTTCATTGATAATTTGCTCTTAATTTTCATCCATCTAATTTTGAGCAATAATTTTATTCATATTTTGCTCATCACAAGAAAATGTATACTTACTTTTAAAAGGTTTTATAGTTTATTTAATACAAACAATCAATTCGAGTAATTGAAAGTAAAAAACATATGACCAATATTCAATACTAATAATCAATCAAATAAACACAATTCGTTAAATATGAGTCAAATTGAATATAATCAATTCAAACACATTTTATATACACAATTTGATAAAAAAAAAAATCAAGTTTAGGTTCTAATTTGTTGAAAATTTGATTGAAAAGTGAAAATTTGAAGTAGATGTGATAATTTGTAGAGAAATTATAGACAAATTTTAAAAATTAGAATTTTAAGGCGTGAAGGTGAGAGTAAGAGAAAGCAAGAGGAAAGAGAAAATTTAAATTTATTGTTATTTTATCTTTGTTTGATGGAGATTAAATTTTTAATAAATTTTAATAAAAGTTAAAAATTTACAAATTCCATGAAATATTTTATTAAAATTAATTATTAGTTTTGATTTAAATTAAAATTTATATTTCAATCGACACCAAACAATGTATATTAAAAAAAATTCAAAAGTTAAGAGATCACGTCCCTTTTGGGTCGCCAACGCTTGCGTGTTTTCCACGTGAAATTTATAATTTAAGCACTTCTAAACAAACACTTAGGTTCTGTTTGATAGCGCACATTTTTCATAGAAAATAGAATTTTCCATTTTCCAACTTTTGTAGTGTTTGATAGGCAAAATTTTCTCGGGGGAAATATTTTCCAACTTTTTTAGGAAAATAAATTATTGATATTTTGGTGGGTAAAAATTTTCGAGATTTTTTTTGTGGTAATTGAAAAAAATTCTAGACACAACGGTAAAAATCTTTTTTCACTTTTATTGATAATTTTCACGCAAAACAAAGCCAAACGAATGATATTGTGTATGATTATTTTTTCTTCAATTTTTTTGGCAATTGAAACAAATTTTAGACCCAACGGTAGAAAATATTATCACTTTAATGAACAATTTTCATGAAAAACGGACACCAAACTTTCAACATTTTTTATAAAAAAAATTATACCAATCAAACACAATTAATTACATTCTCAGTAAAACACTTTCTAGGCAAATCAATTCTCTGTAAAAAAAATTTCTTTTCACCAATTTCTCATCTTTGCAATCAAATGGGACCCATAGAGAATGGTTGGATGGTGGTTATGGAAATCGTGAACTTATAAGAACGTCTTGTAAGTGAAGTTCAACAATGTTCTTGAGCAATAAATAACGACCCTCAGTGATTATATGAGTGGTGATATTTTCACCACAATTCTTACTTGGGTGGTTATATGGGATCACAATTTAGGATTTGTTTGAACTCTATTTTTTTTTTTTTTTTTTGGGAGATTAGATTTTGTAACAATTATTTTTTGAAAAATATGTAGTTAAAACGTAATATATATATATATATTTGAATTTATGTGTTAAATTATTTTTTTAAGAGAATGTATTATTTAAAACGAGTTTGAGAAAAATGAAGAATCACACCAGAGCTTATTATTATGCACACATTTCTTATATCTCATTATTATACTCAATCTTCCGCTAATTAACATGTTCTGTCATTGATTAAAGAATATTAAAAAATTAAGAAAATGTGAAAAAAGTAAATAAAAAATAAAAAAATTATTTCAGCACTATTTAAATAATAAAAATCTCTAAATTAAAAATAATTTTCCAGCATTATTTGACGAAAAATTAAATAAATATCCCATTTAACTACAAAATAGTTCTTTTTAATTAAAAATTATAAAATTAAATTACAAATTAATATTCTTCTTAGAAAATCTGGAGAAAAATAAGATTTTTTTAAAAGGAGTTTTAACGGGTCTATAATATCTATATTGAACATTCCTAAAATTTTATGGAATCCACATTGAATGGATTATTCTATTTTTTATTTTTATTTTTTTGTAAATTTTGTAGAATTCGTATGACTTTTGAATACTTTCATTTAAATATAATTTACTCGAATTTAGAGTGACATCCATAAGTTCTCACATAGGCGGTCAAGGATCGATGTCCATCCCATTCCCCCTTATGACCTTATGTATGCAATGAAAACATTGTTAAAAAAATAAAATTTAATAATCTAGATAAATAAATAATTCAAATATAAAAAATAAATAGTATTTTAGTATTTTTGGATAGAATGTCAATATTCGGTCCTTTAAAAAATAAATAACTAATCAACATATCTGAAATTCAATTACAAATTAGCCATTTTTTATATAAAAAATATGTTTTACATAAAAAATGGATAAAAAATATTTTAAAAAATAATTACAATTAAATTATTTTTCGTAGAAAATGAAGAGAGCTAAAAAAGGACGAATGCAACCAATTGGTAGAAGAATTTTTTTATTTTTTTTTAAAAATCACGATTCTAAGAATTGTAGAATAGGAGATGAAAGAGAAATAAAGAAAGGACGAAATATATATATTAAAAATTCTCTTTAGAAAGTGTCTAAAAATCTTAAAGTGAATAAAAGACAAATTCTGATATTTTATTTTTGTATTTCTGCTTAAAAGTTAGTATATTAGAGATTTTTATAAAATTCTTTAAAAGTTATTATCATTTCGAATGCCTCATGATCTATATAGACTTAAAAGAGTTTTAATTAAATATATCGAGACTTTTGAAGACATTTTGAAAGCGTATAAAAGTGTGTTTTGAGTACATCAATATTTTTTATAGAGTTAAAAAATTTACATTGAATGCACCTAAACTTTGTAAATCCTTAAAAGTCTTTAAATCTCAATTAAATACACCCCGAATGAATACCCTGCAACTCATAGAAAATTTTAAAAAGTTTTAAAAAGTATGTGAAAGTTTTTTAATAATACACCAATACTTATTGAAGATTTTAAAAAGCTCTTAACTCTTTAAATTCGTAAAAGTCTTTAAAAGTTATAATGAACACAATGTCTAAGAGTTTAAATTGTACATGCCTAAGATTATTAAGGAAGAGCTTAGTTTTAAAGTTCGCAATTAACAAAATAGATTAATAATCGTACTTATGAGAAAGAGTACGACAAACACAATCCATAAAGAACAACCTTGCTATACTTACATTTTCCCTTATACATTTTTCTACACCTTTTCACATGGCAACATCTATACTCTTGATTTTGAACTCATCAATCACATCAGTACACGAATTTCTTTCACACGAAAAATGTCAATCAAATTGTCATGGTTGATGTACGTGTAGCATTATATTAATTAAAAAAAAAGTATCTAGAAAGGATTTTGTGATTTTTACAAAAAAAATGTATATGATGAATTACATAATATGGTAAAAAGAAAGGATTTGATGAAAAAATTGATAGCATTTTAAATTGTCAAATGACAGAGTGTCACACTACATGATGTGATTTATTATATAAAGTTTGATGTACATGTAGCAAAATTCATCTAGAAATAAAAATTGTAGAAGATAACAAATGTAACACCGCTATTATGGTCCTCTACAAAAGAACCATTCTATCTTAAATACGTGCTTTTTGAATTCAAAAAATGGTAAATATATTCACATTACAATTTTTTGTTGATTGCACCACATTTTAATTACAACGAATATCCCTTAACTTCTCTTATTTTTACACTTATGTTCTCAACTTTTTTTTTCTTTTATTTATCTTCAATCATCTATTAACTTTCATATATTGCCCATTTGAGACGATTTTTATCCAAAATATTCATTATGAGGGTCAAAAAGACATTTCTTTCTCGTATTTTTAAATAATTGATGCAAAGGTTAAGCAAAAATATTTGCCTATCTTTTCAATGTACGTTAATAAATCATGATTAGAGGCAAAACACGTTAATTAACTAAAGGTTAAGAATGACTATGTGACGAGAAAAAGTCAAGGACATAAAAGCAAAGTGAGAAAATATTGAAAACCTTTATTATAATTACTAGTGAAGAAAACGTGTGTTGCACGTTAGTTGATTATTATCAACAAGATGAAGTGATTTTATTTTGGAATTGATATGCTTTTTTTTTTTTAGTACTTTAAGGTTTCAACGTGTGATGCTTGGAGCAAGGTGTTTGTAAATTGATAATACTGCATAACTATAAGTTTCGATCCTCACCCTTCGCTTGATTGGAAGGATTAGGGATTTATCGAGTATATAACCGCATGATGATAATGTGTTGACATTGATTAGTCTATCAAATGCTCTAGCAAAATAGAAATACAATATTACCTATAGAAGTAAGACGTCTTCTGGTATAATTAGATTACAAACAATTATGATTATATTTTGAATATTCAACAATTTTGTATGAATTTAGTAATAATGATGGAATTAATATAAATTATTTAACTGATAATAATGTGATAAAAACCTTCTCAATTCATGAGAAATTATATTTAAGCATAAAAAATTAAAGTCCGCCTTAGTGACATGCAGAAATTTTGGTAGACAATATCACAATTGTTAGTGTTATTACTAATAAAGAATTCCAACTAACACGAGTATAGTCCAATATTAAGTACTGAACTTGCCATAAGAAATTCGAGAAATATTCGCTCACCGAGTCCATTAAGGTCTCAATGAGTGTTAGACTGTTGATGATTACCATTCTGGTCTCCCTCGAAGCTTCAATCACAAAACCACTGGGCTTCATACTAATGCAAGGAGTAAAAGTTCTTGTATATTCTTCATGGTTGAGTATTTCCTTTCCATTTTCCAAGTTCCTTAGCTAAAGGGGTTCATCAGTTTGCACCATTTTAATGAGTTCGTTCATTGCTGTTAAAGCAAGCTCCAAATACATCGATCTCTACAATGATCTCTCGATGGGTGTTACATTCATTGTGGTCTTAGGTTGAGGCATAACTGGCAAAACACTCGAATTTCCAACACAAAAATCATGGCCTAAAGGCAGTGTAGTGGGAACAACATTCAAGTCTCCAAATCCATTACTTCCAAATCCAAATTTCACTTTTTTGTGTTTGATTTGAGTTCATAGGTTTTATTTTAAAAAAAAAATCTCCCCGAGAGACGCGTGATACACGTGTCTCCGTGCAGCAAGGAGGATCTCTCTTTGTTATTTTTAAATAGTGAAGGCAATATTAAGCTTGTTAAAGATTCCCACATGATTTTTGACTCAATCAAATTGCTAGTTTAGACTAATTATACACTAATTGTCCACTTGATCATTTTAGCAAACACCTTAAAATGCAATCTATTTTTCTTAAGATTTGAAGAGATTAAATCTAAATCAAGCCACAATTTTTGCACTTCACAAACACAATCCACCACTCCACAATCTAACTAAGCCCATACTCCTCAATCATTCAAATTTTAACTCAAAACAACAAAATATCAATTGCCTTAAATTGAAGGAAAGGAAAAGATTGATACGAATGAGTGCAAACCACATCCATTATATTGCACATTTTCTTGTGTTTCCTTGTGTATGGAAGAAGTGAAGAAGCCGTTTCTTGTGGAGAGAAGAGAGAAAACCGATTTCTTCTTTGCTTTGTGCTTTTGTGATAATCATTTTTCTTTCCCTCTACCTTAGCATTGGTGGCTGAAAATAGGCAATCTTCTTCTTTACACCAAGTCCTTTGTGGGCTGATTCTTGTTGAAGCAATCAGTTGTGGGCAGTGTCGGCTTGATGGTTGTGGTTTGGAGCTTTGGTTGTTCTTTGTGGTGTCCATTAGTTTGGAAACTGAGCCCGAATCTTGAAGCAATCAAATGATATTATCAATAACATTATTTCAAAATAATGTGACTCAAACACACACTTGGGAAATTGCTTTTTAGGGTTTCTCCGATTGTCCTCTTTTATACATCACAAAACTTTCATTATGCCTATGTTTGGTTTTCATCTAAAAACGTTGATTAAAACTTAAACAAGAGTCAACAATTAATTTTAATCATATATTTTATCCATATTTGGGTTCTTTTTTTTTTTGAAAAATGCATTTTTTTAAAAATTCATTCAACCATACATTCTCTCATATGTGTCGTAAACTCAAAAGTTTTCCTTATTTTTAGCCAAAAAATAACCGTTCCAAAACATATTTTCCCCCAAATCTCATTTTAATAGAGCACAAACATGGGTTTTATGTAATCCACAACTTTTCATCTACACATTTTATTAATTTTTGTCGATATCTACTAAAATTATGATCTAAACCAAACATGTATTGTGTGCGAGATTCCAATTAAACTGTCATGAGAATTAAGCTCCTCTTTGAGCCCCATATCCAATTGAATAATGATATTCATCCCCACTGAGGTTACAGCCCAAATTTAGGTATAAATGATAGGTTAAATGAAATTACTTATTTAATTGTACATATCATTTAATCTCACATTAACGCCACCTAAACTGAGATTGTAACTCCGGTGGAGATGAATAACATTACTCTATCCAAATACTTAATTTTTTCCAAACTAATTTTCAACTAAACATTCTATCAATAAATAATTTGTATGTAAATTCAAAAAATATTCCTATTTTTAGCTACACTTTGTTTAAAAAAATATTATCACAAAACCTTTTTTGTGATAAATTTTGCGCAAATAATGGCTAAATGCATGTTTGCAAAGCTTTTCATAATAATGGAATTGCGTGTAAGGGCGGATGTAAACATTTTAAGTTAAATGCACAATCAAACTCTGCACAAATCGAATTATTTATTTTTAATTTTTGAATGATTCATATTTGACACGAGAAAATGCAAATTTACATTTAAAAAATGTTTTTTCATTGATAATTTGCTCTTAATTTTCATCCATCTAATTTTGAGCAATAATTTTATTCATATTTTGCTCATCACAAGAAAATGTATACTTACTTTTAAAAGGTTTTATAGTTTATTTAATACAAACAATCAATTCGAGTAATTGAAAGTAAAAAATATATGACCAATATTCAATACTAATAATCAATCAAATAAACACAATTCGTTAAATATGAGTCAAATTGAATATAATCAATTCAAACACATTTTATATACACAATTTGATATAAAAAAAAATCAAATTTAGGTTCTAATTTGTTGAAAATTTGATTGAAAAGTGAAAATTTGAAGTAGATGTGATAATTTGTAGAGAAATTATAGACAAATTTTAAAAATTAGAATTTTAAGGCGTGAAGGTGAGAGTAAGAGAAAGCAAGAGGAAAGAGAAAATTTAAATTTATTGTTATTTTATCTTTGTTTGATGGAGATTAAATTTTTAATAAATTTTAATAAAAGTTAAAAATTTACAAATTCCATGAAATATTTTATTAAAATTAATTATTAGTTTTGATTTAAATTAAAATTTATATTTCAATCGACACCAAACAATGTATATTAAAAAAAATTCAAAAGTTAGGAGATCACGTCCCCTTTGGGTCGCCAGCGCTTGCGTGTTTTCCACGTGAAATTTATAATTTAAGCACTTCTAAAAAAACATTTGGTTCCGTTTGATAGCACACATTTTTCATGGAAAATAAACACAATTTTTGCACTTCACAAACACAATCCACCACTCCACAATCTAACTAAGCCCATACTCCTCAATCATTCAAATTTTAATTCAAAACAACAAAATATCAATTGCCTTAAATTGAGGGAAAGGAAAAGGATGTGGTTAGCATACCTTGATTAGATTGAAACGAATAAGTGGAAACCACATCCCTTATATTGCCGTCAAATGTTGCGCAAGAGGTTGAAGGAATGAACTCCAGCATTGCAATCATGGTCAGTGGGATGGAAGATAGGGAACATTACATTTCTAAGGTGTTTACTTTACACCTTTTCAAAAATACAAAAACAAGTTTGAAAATTCACAAATCAGGTTTTTTAAATTTTTAATTAATAATTAATGAATTATTAAATCAATTTATTATTAAATATTTATTTCTAATTTAATATAATTACCCTACCACACCTCCACCACCCCAACCGACTTTCCGATCACCACTCATCTCCGGCGACCGTTTCGACAACTATTCCGACACAGCTCCGATTCCGACGAGAATTTCGATGACCGTTCCGCCACTTTTTAGGTCACAATTCAAAATTTTCGTGGTCACAATTTGTTCATCGGTCATAACTTAAAAATTTAAAAGTCACGATTTGTTCATCGGTCACAATCACAACATTTAAAAGTTACGTTACTTATTTTATGGTCACAAATATCAATTTATTGGTCACAAATTAATAATTTTCAGGTCACACAGCTTGTACTCGTCACAGTTTATCGAATTCAATGGTCACAAATTGTTTATTAGTCACAAACCAACCAACTTACTAGTCACAAACAATCCAATCATTTGTGACCACCACTTCGCCACGGACTCTACCAGCGGCACCACCATGATCGCATCTTCACCACCACACCCGCCACACACCGCACATCCAACCATCACACAACAACACCGTAACAATGGCACAGAATGCAGCACAACCACCTCACAGAAACGCACCACCGCACGCAACAAGAAAAACACCCAAACCAGATCAGGCGGAGCAACACCGCAACGTCCCACACCAGATCGGGCGGAGCAAAACCTGAACACCATCGTACTACCTCCACTGCACCATACCACAACTCACCCAACCACCGAACTGCACCGCAACCCAAGGTCCACCGTCACCGCACCACCCACATTCGAACCCAGCTGCAACGGACCCCAAATCCCCCCAACAACACCAAAACAGTGCGCACACACAGGATCTGCACTCACACAGGATCTGCACGCACCACTACCGCACACAAAAATTGGCCTTAAATCTCCCAAACCTCAACTAGCTCAACGTATACCTCAGCAACAGAGCACTCACACAGGCACCGACAACCAGAATAAAAAAAAAATCTGCACACACGCACAAACACGGATCTGCACGCACCACCGCCGCACGCATCGGGATTTGTATTCGGATCTTCTCTATTCCGCTTCTCCACCACATGTTACCAACGTCGGTCCATCATGGGCAGCGTAAGAGATCCGTCCTCCACCTATGCCTCCTCGGTGGCCTTGAGAGAGAGGGGGGTGGATGCAGCGAGGAGGCTGACGGAGAGGAGGCGGTGACGGAGAGAAGGCAGTGAGAGAGAGAAGAGAAATGGACGGGAGCCGGGGGAGCCGGGAAGAGAGGAATGAATATTAGGTTTGATTAGGGTTATTTTAATTGGGATGAAAAATATATAATTAATATTTAATAAAATATAAAAAACCTGATTTTTGAAAAGTTAAACTTATTATATGATTTGTGAAAATGGAAATCTAAAACCAGGTCTAGGTGTAATTTCCTCATGGAAGATATTAAGATTCTTGAATTGTAGTGATCAAATCTCGACGATGGTTGGAGGAACTAAATGTTGTTGGGGGTGAAATTTGGGAGAGGAAAAATAGTTATGGCAGTAGGCATGACTATTGTGGGAAAGATTGGTGGAAGAAGCGAGAGAAAAAAAAATTGAATTACGAGGACGACGGGAAATCACGACACGTGTCCCGCCAATATTTTGGCTCTTTTAATATATAGTGAAAATATGGTCCAGATATGAAAAATTGTTGTGAATTACCCTTCAAAGAATTATGAATGAGAAATCCATGGAACTCCGTTTTAATTGATGACCCATTAGTATTTTCAAAGAATGCCTGGATCAATCTTAAAGAACTGAGAAAGATCAACGTTGAGTCGCACCAGTCTTTTTTGGTTGTTGGAAGTATTGTGCACGTACCAACAAATCGTCAATTTCAGGTTGAATACTTTTTTTTTCTTTTCGATAAAAATAATATTTTTAGTAGATTTTGATAAAAGTACGTAGTTAAAAAGTTGCAAATTTTAAAGTTATGATTGAATTGAATTTGGAGAAAAACGAATCTATAATATATTAAATATCACTTCAAGCAATAATTATTTTTTGGACGGTTATAGGTCTAATACAATTCAATTATCTCAATAATACGTAATTTTTCAATTTTCAATATATATTTAATTTACAAACTTTAATAAATACTACAAAATTCTTGTTCATGCATGTATTTCCTGTTATTCATTTTTAATTAATTCACATTCACATTTATTTAATTAATATTAATTAGAATTTCATATACACACTTATGTCAATGTCATTGTTATTAATTTTTAATTAATTAATATTCACATAATTTAATTCTAAATTAATTAACATTCACGTTAATTCGTGTATCGTATCCATCGTTTATCTTCATTCATGTATTTAGTTGTAATTTTAATACTTCAAGTACGCATATCACTATTTATGTGCATGTATAATAATTAATATTTATTTTTAGGGGTTTGCATTTTTCTCATATTTTGATCAAAATGGTAAATGGAGAATCAAAATAGAGGAAATGGTTCAAAATACCCGGATGACCCGGCCCATTTTCCAAAATAGCCGTTGACCATATAAAAAAAAAAAAAAAAAAAACTAATAAAAGTTGAATGGTAAAAATCATTGTTCCACATTTACCCTCGCAATTGTAAGAGGAAGAAGCCGACGTCGACGCCACGCCACCATCACCGACAAGTTGATTAACCGACGCCCGGACTTCAAGACCACCATTTTCTATCGAAGAAGGTTAGTGTATATACGAATTTTGTAAAGAAAGTTTTAAGTTTTTGAATTTTTGTTGATTATTTTAGGAAAAATACTTGTAAATCTTTGATTTAGGGTTTAGATGGATGAAATATGTGTGTTGGTGACATTTTTGGGGTGGAGATCGCCGGAAATGGCGATCTCCGGCGGCCAAGGGACCGAGAGAGACGATCGTCTCTCTCGGTCCGTTTTGGGCCCGGACTAAGTCTGGGCCCGGACTTGGTAGCCCGGACTTGGACCAAGTCCGGGCCCATACTTAGTTAAGTCTGGGCCCAGATTAATCTGGGCCCAGACGTGACGTCTGGGCTGGGCCTGGATTAATCTGGGCCCAGATTTAATAAATTCTATCTGGGCCCAGATTTAATGATTGTTTTTTTTTCTAATAAAAATATTATTATATATTTGATATTTAATTTTGTGAAATATAAAATATTATTTAATAATAAAATATTAAATATTGGATTGTTTATTTAATATTCAATTAATTATATTTAATATTATAAACTATTATTTTACAATGAAATATTAAATAAAAAAATTAAAGAGTTTTAAATTACTTATTTAATTTGTTTACGAAAAAAAAAACGATTTAAAATATTTATTTTAAATTACTTATTGAAATTGTTTATAAAACTTTAAATAAAAAATAATAATTGAAATTTCTTTATTTATTTATTAGTTTATTTAATTTGCGAATTTTAATAATTTGATTACTATTTAGTTACAAGTTGTTTATGTTTATTTAATATTCAATTAATTATAATTAATATTATAAACTATTATTTTACAATGAAATATTAAATAAAAAATTAAAGAGTTTTAAATTACTTATTTAATTTGTTTACGAAAAAAAAATAAGGGATTTAAAATATTTATTTTAAATTACTTATTGAAATTGTTTATAAAACTTTAAATAAAAAATAATAATTGAAATTTATTTATTTATTAGTTTATTTAATTTGCGAATTTTAATAATTTGATTACTATTTAATTACAAGTTGTTTATGTTTATTTAATATTCAATTAATTATAATTAATATTATAAACTATTATTTTACAATGAAATATTAAATAAAAAAGTTTTAAATTACTTATTTAATTTGTTTACGAAAAAAAAATAAGCGATTTAAAATATTTATTTTAAATTACTTATTGAAATTGTTTATAAAACTTTAAATAAAAAAATAATAATTGAAATTTATTTATTTATTAGTTTATTTAATTTGCAAATTTTAATAATTTGATTACTATTTAGTTACAACTAGTTGTTTATGTTTATTTAATATTCAATTAATTATAATTAATATTATAAACTATTATTTTACAATGAAATATTAAATAAAAAAATTAAAGAGTTTTAAATTACTTATTTAATTTGTTTACGAACAAAAAAAAATAAGCGATTTAAAATATTTATTTTAAATTACTTATTGAAATTGTTTATAAAACTTTAAATAAAAAATAATAATTGAAATTTATTTATTTATTTATTAGTTTATTTAATTTGCGAATTTTAATAATTTGATTACTATTTAGTTACAACTAGTTGTTTATGTTTATTTAATATTCAATTAATTATAATTAATATTATAAACTATTATTTTACAATGAAATATTAAATAAAAAAATTAAAGAGTTTTAAATTACTTATTTAATTTGTTTACGAACAAAAAAAAATAAGCGATTTAAAATATTTATTATAAATTACTTATTGAAATTGTTTTTAAAACTTTAAATAAAAAATAATAATTGAAATTTATTTATTTATTAGTTTATTTAATTTGCAAATTTTAATAATTTGATTACTATTTAGTTACAAGTTGTTTATGTTTATTTAATATTCAATTAATTATAATTAATATTATAAACTATTATTTTACAATGAAATATTAAATAAAAAAATTTAAGAGTTTTAAATTACTTATTTAATTTGTTTACGAACAAAAAAAAAAATAAACGATTTAAAATATTTATTTTAAATTACTTATTGAAATTGTTTATAAAACTTTAAATAAAAAATAATAATTGAAATTTATTTATTTATTAGTTTATTTAATTTACAAATTTTAATAATTTGATTACTATTTAGTTACAACTAGTCGTTTATTTCAAAATAAAATATTATTTACGCCTAAATAACAAAAGGTTTAAGAAACAAAATAAATGGTTTCTTCGAAATGTTTATTTACTATTCTATTCATTATAATTAAATATTGTATAAAAATTAATAAAATATTCAATTGACGATTAAAATAAGAAATAGTTTGATACTCAACTGATTATTGCGGATAGTAGTGAATATAGTTTAATTTTCTCATAATATGTTTTGTCTATTATATCTTGTACATGATGCTAACGTTTGAAATTTTGTAGGATGAATTACCACTTGGACGATGTGGTGAGACAGATGTCTAGCAAAGTTACAGCGAACTGTAACTTTGCTATTTTTACAGTGGTATTAGATTTGCTCGACGAAGAGCACGCGGATATATTGAGGCGGTCCTGCTTATGGCCATTGTATTCATTCGCAACGTACAGTTTTCTGGGCAGATACTCGATGCGTTGCTATGTCGGCTGCTCAAGTCGGTTGATGGAGATGCCCTTCATTTCAATCTTGGGGGCAAGGTGGTTAGATTTTCTATATTTGAGTTTGCCATGATCACCGGATTGATGTGTACTGGCGAAGATTCAGCACGGGCCCGTATTCCGAGGAACAATAGGCTATTGAATGAATATTTTCACGGGCAGGCGGCGATCACTCCTGGGCAATTGATAGATGCAGTCAGGGCATGCGAGGATATGTCTGACAGGTTGAAGCTGGGTATGGTGCTTATCGTCGAGAGCGTACTCAGGTGTCATCACAAGAAGACGTCGATCGACTTTTTTCATTTGGAGATTGTTGATGACATTGATGCCTTCAACAGCTATCCTTGGGGGCAGCGATGTTTTGCGGATACCTTACGACACTTCAGAAGGGAGTATTCGATGCCTAAGGGGGTAGACCCGAGCGCAAGTATGATGCATATGGCCTGCCGTTGGCATTACAGGTAAATGTTGAACACAATAAATTATCTATTTTTTGTTATTAAATTATATATATGATAATTGTAAATGTTGCAGATATGGATGTACGAGACTGTCCCCATATTGGCTGACCAGTATGCTAAGAGAGTGGAGACGTGCTGCCCTCGGATTTATCAATGGCGAGCACATGGCAGGCCACTTGGTAAACAAATATCAGCTTTCCTCGACGATCATGAGGTACATATTATACATTTTTTCGATTTATATTGTACGTGGGCAGTCATTAACTCGGTAAAACGTCAATATGTTAGGTTGAAGTCCTCACTGAGTTGACCCCGTCGATAGAGGAGGAATGTCAGAGTTACATGCATTGCTTTTCTATCTCGGCCGCATCAGATGATCATATGCCCGAGTCCATCGTTGATCGGGATATGGTATGTTTATTGAATATAATATGTTGATTATCGTGTTGAATTTTTAATTACATTAATAATTCAGATTGTTCATTGTTTCAGGGGTACCGTCCGGTATCACCGAGGTCGCCGCCGCCGAGGTCCTCACCCCCACCGCCGAGGTCGCCGCCGAGGTCGCCCCCGGCACCGAGGTCGCCGCCGCCGCCGAGGTCCTCCCAGGCACCGAGGACCGAGTTTTATAGGGTCAAATGGGCGCAATGCGACGCGAGTTGGGACGGCAGGTCAGGTCGACGCTAAGTATGCCAGACTGTCGGAGGAGATGGGCGAGATGCGACGAGAGCTCAGAGGACATATCGACGATGTTATATAATGATGTTGGAGCCCTACGTAGCCATGTGGTAGATCTGCAAAACGAGATAGGGGACTTTCGGTCTGAGTTACGGGGTGACGTAGCATCCCTGCGAGGGAATCACAATCATCGGGATGGAGGGGGTGACGGTGGAGGTGGATGGACTGGGCCGTGGGGGGGAGACATAGACTCATTTTTTGAGGGGGTACCGGAGGGGGTACCGGGGAGGCGGAGGAGGCGGATGGGGGGGGCACCGGAGGAGGCGGATGGGGGGGCACCGGAGGCGGGGGGGGATGGGAGGCGGATGGGGGGGCACCGGAGGGAGGCGGATGGGGGGGTACGGAGGGACGGAGGCGGGAGAGGGTACCGGAGGAGGAGACGGAGAGGAGACTGTCGGGAGGATGATTGACAGGGTACCGAGGGAGGTGGAGAGGGGGGGTACCGGAGGAGGGTTGAGGTGGAGGGGGGTACCGGATGAGGTTGCGGTGGATGAGGTTGTGGTGGAGAGAGGGGTACCGGATGACATAGTTTTGGTGTCGCAGGGGACTCCGGAGGGGGGGGGTACCAGATGAGGTTGCGGTGGATGAGGTTGTGGAGGTGAGGAAGGGTACGAAGCGTGCTGTTGACATGACACCGCTGGTGGTTGGTAAGAGACCGAGATTGCCGTCACAGTACATCGTTTCCCCTTTCACGGCCGAGGCTAAGAGGCGGCCGTTCTTGGACGGGACATTCCCCCAATCTCTTCCGCGAGGTCGACCGAGTTCGGAAGAAAGCGTTTCATGATTGGTTCAAATAAACTTAAGCATGAGTAAGTATTTAATGATTTGCCTAAAGTACATGCGAGATCATCTATGATTTGTGTAACACTTCACTTTTTCATTTTTTTTTAGGGACATCCATAGGGTGGGGTCGAGGATGATATCGAACGCGAAGAAGTGGTTCGATGATGTTTTGACTAGTGGTGCTTGGCTCGCTCGCCGATGATGTAAGTGCATTCTCGTTCTTATTGTTGTATCGTTTAATTATTTGTTGTTTTACTTAATTATTTGCGTTCTCATTCTTATTTGTTAGCACATCGACATGATTATGGAATTGTTGCGGGATCGAGCTCGGAGATACCCGAAATCTTTTGACATTCCTGGTCGAGTCATCCTTAGCTGCGGGTTCGCACGTGCCATTGATTGTACGGCACACTCATACTCAATGGAAATGGATATGTGGTGCCCGACTATATGATGGAGTGGGTCATTGGGCTGGAGCCGACAAATGGGAAGCCGTGGACGGATTGTACACATATGTACGTTCCAATGATCGCGAACTCACACTGTTTCGCAGCTGAGATTGTATTCGGATTCGACTATATATGTGTACGACTCCGACCATGGATGTTTGACCCAAGACCAACTGCAGCGTATACTAGAGCCGATGAGTGTGATTATTCCTATGATGGCTAGACAAGCGAATATTCAAGTAAATGACAGATTAGCCATTCAACGGAACACGACGACGGAGAGACAAGTAGTATCGTAAGAATTTACAATTTTTTATTTTGAAAATTTAGTTTTTAGTTATTATATGTTATCGAACTAATATATTATATTTGCTTGCAGGGGCGATTGTGGTATATTCGCAATAAAGTACATAGAGTTTTTGAGCATTGATCGCAACATTAGTCCAATAAATCAACCTTTGATAGACATGTGCAGGTTGAAGTTAGCTTGCGATTTGTATGAATCCAATGTGATCCTTAGTGCTGTTGACATTATTCTTTTATTGTAAAAAATGTAAATATTGTTATCGTTAGTTCTTAATTTAAATATTAATGAATTAACACGTCTATATATATAATTTAATATTCAATTAAATATTAATTATTATTTGTTAATTAATAAAACAACTAATAAACAATTAATTATGTTGAATATTTAATGAAAAAAAAAAAAATATTACTTCTTCGTTATAAAAATCAAATTATTACATAATATTACACATCCGTTGAATTGTTATGTAGAGGAATCTGACTTGTGTACAAAATTGACGAGTATGCCCTGTTGCACCGCACCTGCCGCACCTGCCGCACTTACGAGGTCGAGGAAATTCTCCAGTTGGATGGTATTCTAGACGTCCGTCTACGTCCCGGAGCACGTGGTCCCACTATGGGTGGCAACAAATTATTAAGTGGAAGAATGTGGTCGGGAACTTCCCACTCACTTCATTTGGTAGAGGAAATATCGTTTCAGCATATGCCGATCTCCAATAATCAGTCATGTAATAATGACTGCATAAGGTGTGCGGAGGAAATCCCCTATGCATAGCCACTGCCACATGCATGCATACGGAAAACTCTCCAACTGAAACTTTCTACATGTGCATGTGTTATCATTCAAGTCCACGATGAACCCGATATTACTGCCACATCTCACGGAGAAGCGAAACTGATCTAGTGGTTCCACCAATACCTTCCTCGCAACCTCTAGAGTTTTGAAGATCTTATCTTCCTGAGCCGGAGTGAGCACACTTGTCATTTTTTTGGGATTCCTCACGTCGTCGGTCATGAAACCACTGCTGCAGCTTGTTACGAATTTGCTCAATCATTGCGAGAATTGGTAACTCTCGATCCTTCTTGAATAGCGCATTGAGCGACTCAACATTGTTCGACGTCATCATGTTGTATCGACGTCCTGGAAAGTGTGATCGAGCCCAATGTTCGATCCCCATCTCTGTTAGATAAACCCATGCAGCATGTGATTTACACTCTATTTCGACCATGAACTTTTCAAACTCTTCAAAACTGTATGTCTCTGCAGCTCTCCTAAACAATGGAACGATGCCACTGCCCCGAAACTTCGTCTTAAGGTTGCCCTGTATATGGTACATACAATAACCGTGATGTGCCTCGGGAAAGACTTCGGCGATACCATTTATTATTGACTGCCCCCGGTCAGTTACAAATGCAAGGTTCTCGACGTCTCCAATTACTTCTTTCAACTTCGTAAAGAACCAACGCATCGCTAAATCATTCTCTCCATCGATCGACTATACCGAACGCAAGAGGGTAAATTTGGATGTTGGGATCTTGACAAGTAGCAATAATCAACTTACCTTCGTATCTAGCCTTCAGGGTTGTACCGTCGACTAGAATTACGGGTCGCATTGCCGTACGAAATCCTCGAATGCACTGTGCAAGGGCCATGAAGAAATACTTGAAGCGATTCCCATCCTCCGTATCAATATAAAATGCTGATCCAGGATTAGTTTTCTCCATGTTATGGCAATATCTGGCCAATTTAGCGTAACTTTCCTCGGCCGAACCCATTAAATCCTCCAATGCGCATTCTTTGGCCTTCCAGGCTTTCTGATAGCTCATAACCACCCCGTAATCTCGTCGGAAGTCATTGATGATGTCCGAAGGTCTGTAGATCGTTCGTGGGTCCTGAAACTTGTCCTTTATTTGTCGACCAATGAACCATGCCCGGGCTTGCCTGTGATCATTTCGACGAATACCCCTTCGCAAGTATTCGCAAGTATGTTCATACTTACGAATTACAAACAAAGCACTCATTCGTGTCCATTTTTGTCGCTCGCAAACGCAAACGCCAGTGACAACCGTCGTCAATGCAGACAATTGTGTACGTTGACTTGTCCGATTTTTTAACTTTAAACTCAAAATTGTTTCTTAAAGCAATCCGATGCACTGCTTCCTGCAAAATTTTTTTTGTTTCGAACAGTTGCTCGACATATACATCTTCATCATCTGGAACTGTACGGGAACAATTAGAAGTACGTGTACTGATCCCATCTTGTGAACTCGACCCATGTCTTCGATGGGATAAAGCAATCAAAATCCTCATTCGTAAATTCATTTTCATTCTCGTTGGAATGAACCATCGAGGGAATCCTGTGCGTATTGGTGAGGTGAGGAACCACTGTATCGGGAATAACCACATCATCCTCACGAGCTATCTCCACTGTGTTCCAAAAATCATTCACATTACGATCCCCTCCATCGAGCTCTTCATGTTCACCGCCAGGGACATTCTTTTCCACTAAATTTACGCAGAGAGGAGTAGTCATGGGAAATTGGTTCAATGCAAATAGAGCCTTCATGCAATGTTCAGATGTAACCTTTACAGGTGGAACTGGAATTGATGAATGTTCGTTGTTCCATAGAAATCCCAATTCCATATCGTATTGGGCGGGATCGACATTGAGCATATTCTGTATCTCACTGTACATTTCTGCATACGACGTACTTGATGTTATTAAAATCGGAATTGTGCCATGTATTTCACTTGTCCATTTCCACGTACCATTGACCATTTATTAAAATTCGGAATTGTGCCATGTATTTCACTTGTCCCATTTCCATTCCCATTGACCATTTACATCCTCTTCAAATCTCTTCAAATTCACCAAGTAACGGGAGTGCGGAAGAACTGGGACTGGCAACATGCCATATTTGCTGCATCAGACAAAATATTTTGTTAAAAAAAAAAAAATTAACGAAAATTTTTCAACCCGGGACGTCCGGGGAGTGCGGGGCCCGGACGTCCCGCAACGTGCGGGCGTGCCCGGACGTCCGGACGTGCGGGCCCGGACCCGCGGACGTCCGGACGTGCGGGCCGGCACGTGCCCGGACGTGCGGGCCCGCACGCCCGGGCCGGGAGTGCGGGCCCGGACGTCCGGACGTCCGGGCCCGCACCGGACCCCGGACGTCCGGGGCGGGCCCGCACGTCCGGAAGTCCCGGACCCGCACGCCCGCCCGCACGGGCCCGCAAGTCCGGGAGTGCGATTTCTCTGTATATCATAAAATTTGTCTGAAAAATCTCATACACAAGTGAAATTTTTTGCTCGTTTTTATTAAAAAAATTATATAGTTTCCATTTAAGAACATAAATTTTTCATATACATAGAAAAAAGATTTAAAAATTAATAAAATGTACATTATAATTTCATCGAAACCCAATTAAAAATACGTAAATATACTTACCGATTTCGCTGATGGCTGTGAATAATATTTACTTGTTGATCGTTTGATAAATTTGTCTGTTTTCAAGTTTGAAACAGATGAAAAATGAAACTGTTTTTATCTGTGTTGGAATAAATCGATAAAGAAAGTAATTTGATTTTAAAATTTTAAGTGGGAAGTGTTTGGCCTTTTACCGGTTATTGAACCTGAATCGCACGGGTCGAACCTGGCTGGGCCTCTCTTTTCAATAAAAAAATAAAACTTCCAATTCAACTCTTAATTACTCAAATTAATATCAGAAAACTTAATTAATTGGTTAATCAGTTTATTTGGAATATATTTGAGCAGTTTCCTTGTGTTTGATATATATATAATTTTTTCATTTCCTTTTTATAAATACCTTGTCATTTCTTGTTTGTTTCCTATTTGTAAAAACTTAATTCATCTCCTGTTTGTAAAAGTTTGTCATTTCCATAATTCACAAAATAATTTAATCGAAACTAGGTAATATAATAAAAATTACACAGTCATCCAAATTCAAATTAAGAAATTTTCAATTTACAGTCATCCGATAACAGAATAATAAAGAAATGACTTGTGATTCAAGGCCAAACGGTGGGTCAAAGGAGAAAGAAACTATGTACTACTTAATTTAGTTGCACCATCCACTACATGGATAAAAAGTAATTTTACTTGGATCATTTAAATAGATTAAATAATGATTTTAAATTGCGGTGTAACTAACAAATTTTGTACACTGCCCAAAAATGTCTAAATTATATAAACAAAGTTCAATTATGAATGAATCGCCAGTTTGCCACCGTCAAGGAGGAGAGGAGAATCACAAATATGAAGATAAAAGTTCCATTTTGGAATAATAAATCGCCGGAGACACCGATTTCACAATAATATCTTAATAATCTGGTGGAAGAAACCGCTTCCATACTATATCAGATTTAGCAGCAGATTTGAATCACAAAGAAACTGAATATGCTGCATATGCATCTTTTGGGGGAAGTAAATGAAATTATATATGATATACATATATCTTGTAATGCCCAGAAACCCAAAATCTCATTATCTTCATCCATGGCTTGAATTTGGGTCTGTGGCATTTGAGAGAGAAGGTAAGGCACCAAGTAGTGGAGGAGGATGGTACTCGACGATTTGATAAAGGTTTACTGTTATTAGGGGCGGACACAGAACTTCAACGATGGGGGCACAATCGAACTTGCAAAGAAGTTGGGAGAAATTTTTTCAATCGAAAATTTACGTCCAAAAAAATTATACCCCATGTAATTTTATATTTGGAAATTTACATGGGATATGACTTTTTCGGATGTAAAATTTTGAAATTTTTTGAAAACTTCCTAATAAAATGTTGAAAATTACATTGAGAAATTTGCATTGCAAAAATAATAAATGTTAATGAAATAATTGTTGTAAAAGAATGAGATGATTATTTAGTATTATCATGATACATGGATAAGTCTTATCTAGTTCAGAAAGTGTATTTCATTCCAACTGTAACTCTCTTTTTAGACCCTATAAATATAGGGCTTTAGTTCTCATAATAATACACAGAATAGTCTATTGGCTTTTTGAAGAAGCAATATTAAAATAAAATGTGCTCTCGAAGTAGCACATGTTTCGAAGAACATACTATTTTTAAATTAGTGTTTATCCCTGAAGGAAAATGTACGTAACTTATGTCATATTGATATTGTTTGATTAATTATCTCGTTCACGTTTGTAGAATAATTTATGAATTTAGTACTCTTATATTTCTCTATTATAAAATTGTTGTTGCTCCTGAAATAGTACAATATTATTCTAAACTTATAGAAAATAATATCTAACATTAATATATTAATAATCAAGTGCAATTTAAATTAAATTTGAAAATTAAATAAATGAAAGAATGAAAGTGAATATTACAATTTAATTAGTTGTAATTCAAAATCAAATTAGTTAATTAGACATACATTTTAAAATGATTTTGATGAGCATTTTAACATTTTTTTTTGTCACTATCCCACATTGGAAATTTATAAAACTATTGGAGTTAAGAGCATATATAAAATGCACAATCCCACATTGGAAGTTTATGAAACCTTTGGAGAGAAGTGTATCTATAAAATGAGCATGACATCCAATACTTCTACATGGGCTTTAGAATTGTAAATTTTGAAGCCCAATTATGGAGTTAAAATATTTTTAAATTAAAAAAATTCCGTTAGTTTTTCCGTTAAATCAAGAAATTCCGTTAGTTTTTCCGTTAAAACAACAAAATTCCGTTAGATAGCCACTTTATATATAAAAGAGATTCTAGTTGGGTTTTGTTTGCTCCCGAAGAGTATAATTATGTAAAATCTAACATAAATTATATTTTTACACCAGAAGAGTAAATCCTTAAATAATTTTATTATAATAATATTTGATTGTTCCTAAAGAGCGTAAATTATAATGTTCAATATTCCCGAAGAATATTGACACATAACTCTCGAAAAAGCAATAATGAAATATCTCGCTCTCGAAATAGCGCATGTTTCGAAGAATGTATCATTATAAATTCATGTTTATCTCTGAAGGACAACATGTAATTAATTTCATGAGAATATTTATTAGTTTGATTACTTGAATAATATATGATTATATAATGTTTAATCATATTTTTCGAAATTAAATAATTGAATTATATCTTATATTGAACCAGAAGTTCAATTTGACTTTATTATTTGGCATGATCAGTTGTACCATCACTGGATCAATAATGATGCGAAATCAAATATTTAAATGGATATTCAATGAAGAACCGGAAGATTCTTCAATCCAATGAAATCATATTTGATGTTTGTTCTTTTTATTGAAAATTGGTTATTTTACCAGTTAAATAAGGATTGAATTCACTATAGTTCTGAAAATTAATTAGGGTGATATACGGGGCCCCGTCACCCTCCACGTTGACCATCTAGATATTATTTGTATCTAATAGATTTGATACAAATATTAGATGATTGCATGGTATTCACAACCTGAAATTTGCGAAAGTGATACTCAAATTATGAGCATAATTTTCAGATTATACAATTAAGACAACGTGTCTTTTTAATACTGGTGATCCTAAATCTCAACTTTTTAATAAGTGGTTAGTTGAGATGTCGATAATTGTTTTAACATTATTGTTTGTTAAACGTCTCCAATTAAGTTAATTGGGAACAAAATACTTCCTATTTCAGTTTAGGGAAAGTCATTACGCATCATTCCAACATCATAGTTTTCCTAGTTATAACTTGACTTATGGTCAGAGTCTCATTTTTCCATCAAATTATTTCGATAATCTGTATATGTAATCCACCACAATGCACTGAGATGGAAAGTAAAAAATGCTGAGAATAAATGGGTAGCATGAACCCTTATCCCAAATGAGTGATATTTTATAACTCAATAAAAATGATTGTCAATTTGACAATTCCCTCAGCATTAGGGGGAAGAATAAAGAAGCTGAAAATAATATACAAATGCATCAATATCTAAATCATCACAAAAGACAATTCGAACCAGAAGTTCGAAAGATAATTTATTTAGATGCATTTAATGACCAAAGATATTGACAATCTCACACATCAGCTTTAAATGCTCCAACTCGAATTGACTCCTGGAAGGACAATTCGTTAATATTGTATTTGATAAATTTATGGCACGCCTGAAGCGTGATGACATTCGATTCTATTATAAAGTCCTCCAAATGTAAATATAGCAATTGATAAATGTTGTCTTATTAAGGATGTATATACTTTTAATGAGTATTTAACATAACATATTATAAAACCCCAGAAGAGGTTCAGGTACCTGAAATAATGAAAATTGAGATATCTCAATAAGTTATGTCATCATGGAAAAAGAAATAGAATCGAAAAAGACAAGAAAAAGTTGTCGACAACACTTTTGCACATGATGTGTTGCATCCTAATATAATAGCGAGGAATCGAAATAAATTCGTTAAAATATATCGATCAAAGAAATAATTGGTCAAAAATGATGATATCTGCCCATGAGTTTTATAAAGAAAACAAATATGTTGATTTAATTAGAACTTCAGAAGAGCTCAACAAAACTGCAGATTATTTAAAAAATGAATTTGAGATGAAAGATTTGGGGAAAATAAAATTCTGTCTCGAATTGCAAATTGAACATTTCTCAGAAGGATTATTTGTTCATCAATCTACATATACAGAAAAAGTCTTAAAACGATTTTATATGGACAATGCATATCCATTGACATCACCTATGGTTGTTCGATCACTTGATGTAAAAAATGATCATTTTCGTCCACTCGAAGATGGAGAAAAGATTCTTGGTCCTGAAGTACTATATCTTAGTGCAATTGGAGCATTAACTTATCTTGCAAATTGTACTCGACCCGACATAGCTTTTTCTGTAAATCTCCTTGCAAGATATAGCTCTACACCAACACAAAGACATTGGAATGGTGTTAAACATATTTTTCGTTACCTAAAGGGTACTATTGATTTGAAATTATTTTATTCTCAAAAGTCGGGATCAGCTTTAGTCGGATATGCAGATGCGGGTTATCTCTCTGACCCACATAAAGCTAAATCACAAACATGATATGTGTTTACACGTGGAGGAACAGCTATATCATGGAGATATGTAAAGCAATCATTGACAGCAACATCCTCAAATCATTCTGAAATCATTGCAATCCATGAAGCGGGCCGAGAATGTGTATGGTTGAGGAACATGACCCATCATATCCAAGAGTCATGCGGATTAGTTTCAACAAAAGAACGTCCAACAATTTTGTATGAAGATAATGCTGCTTGTATTACACAACTCAAAGGAGGCTATATCAAAGGTGACCGGACGAAACATATTTCTCCAAAATTCTTTCATACACACGAGCTTCAGAAAAATGGCGACATCAATATTCAACAAATTCGCTCAATTGATAATGTGGCCGATTTATTTACAAAAGCGCTGTCAACATCTACATTCAAGAAATTGGTTCACGAGATTGGAATGCGTCGACTCAAAGATTTTCAGTTATCAACATCAGGGGGAGTAGCTGTACTCTTTTTCCTTCGCTTAGGTTTTATCCCACTGGGTTTTCCTAGCAAAGTTTTAATGATGCAGCATTTACATTTTTATACTCCAAAATAACTGTACTCTTTTTCCTTCGTTTGATTTTTTTTGTCCCATTGGGTTTTTATCAGACAAGGTTTTAACGAGGTAGTTATTGTACGAATAATCATCAAAGGGGGAGTGTTGTAAAAGAATGAGATGATTATTTAGTATTATCATGATACATAGATAAGTCTTATCTAGTTCAGAAAGTGTATTTCATTCCAACTGTAACTCTCATTTTAGACCCTATAAATATAGGGCTTTAGTTCTCATAATAATACACAGAAAAGTCTATTGACTTTTATTCTCTCTTCTCTTTTCTCTATTTTATAACAGTCTGAATATTTTTGGTATCTAGTAATTAATACAACATATCAAATAAAATTAATTAGTAGAATCACGTCCCTTATATGACCATCTAACTTAGAGTAATATATATATATATATTTTCCAATTTTCCTTATCTCGAACTGTATAACTAGATCCGAATAAGGTATTTGTGAAAAAAGGAGTTCATAACCCTAATAAAAAGCAAGAAAATTTGCCAGGCACAGCCCATAATGTACCCTATAAAGGATCTAAACCTTGTATTCCATTTTCACTTTGTTGATGTGCCGAACTCACAAGTCGGTCAGATCGGATTAATAACGTGATTAACACGCGACAATGTGAGCCTGGTAGTTTGAGGTCGACTCGGATGGTTAGCGTACTCAGTAAGATTGTGTAGTCTTTAAAGAAAATGAGATTCTAATGATTGAAGATCACTGACAGAATCAACGAACCAATCAATCAGAAAAATCTATAGGGAATAATCTTACATTAGTGCTTACATAAGCCTTGATCAAATAGTTAGGCTCATTTCCCCAGACTTGCTTTATTAATTACTAAGGCCCACATGTAAGATTTACTCATCATGAAACTACTAGATTGAGCTCGATAGCCAATTGAATTATTCCAACATATGTACTTCTCCAGTTCAATATTACAGGTGACAAGACATGAAATTAATGAAGTATGTATATTTTCTCCTATAAAAGAGGAAATGGTGGTAAAGAAGGAGACACGGCTTTGCTCAAATATTTCTTATAAACATAGAAATGAGTAGTTGAATCGCTTGTAACGTCGCATTGACAATTAATCAAAGTTGTGTTCCTCTTTGAAGTTGGCTTGGAATTTACTTATTTAATTTTCAACGTCAAGAGTTTGGCGCTAGAAGAAAAACTCCAAAACTTGAAAAAATAGCCTAATCCCTTTTGAAATCAACCAAAAAAACATGGATGAACTTTTAGCTTCTGAAAATCAATCCCACACTCATCCTGAGTGAGATCGTAACTCGCCAACTGTAGGTGAAAGACGAGGTCAAAATGACACCATTGACCCCCAAACAATGGAAATGAAGGAAGCTATCGAAAAATTGACAAATGTTGTCAGTAGATTGGAGCAAAATCAAGCTCGCAACCTACCACAAGATACCGAGGTGGAGTCCTCCCGTAGAGAAAGAACCAGATGACCTTCCACTAGGAGAACTCTCCAGTTTTCGAATAAAGAATCCTCAAAAAGCAAGACTGAGGAAGTTAGGAGTTCCCACATAGCAACAAAACCAACTACCGAGAGGACAAACAGTGTATTCGACAGGCTTGGTCCCCAACACTCTTTGACATCAACAAGTAAACACGATGAGCCTCGCACGACTTATCCAACGGAACGAACTGAGCCTGAAATGACTGTCTTAAAAAAGCGTATAGCTGATTTGGAGGCTAGAAATGGAGGAAGCTTGGAAGAATACCTAACAAAACGTCATTCCCCATTCACTGAAGATATCTTGGCTGAACCCTTGCCTGAAAAGTTGAAAATGCCACAGCTTACGGGGTATGAAGGGGAAGGAGATCCCATGAGTCACCTGGACAAATATACATCTTGGATGGAACTGCAAGGAGCGGGAGATGCCATAATGTGTCGTGCCTTTCCCCTGACGTTGGGAGACAAAGCTCAAAGATGATTCAAAAGACTACATCAGAGGTGAATAAGAAATTGGAATGTCCTCGCCACGACATTCATTGCCCAGTTCATGGGTTCAAAGGCAAGAACTACGCCAAAGGAACGATTTCTAAGCATAAAGCAAGGGAAAACTGAATCGTTCAAGAGCTATTTGAACAGATTCAACAAGCAATCTATGGAGGTCGAAAACATTTCAGACGATGATGCACTCATGGCGGTCCTCTCGGGATTGAGACAAAAAACAAGATTTTGGTGGTCAGTATACGATGAAGGACCTCGTACGTACCATGAATTCTTAGGCCGAGCTGAAAAATACAGTAGTGCAGAAGAGGCCACCTCAGACCAAAAAGATCTCAAACCTAACTCACAATCCCTACCAAGCCAAGGGAAAACAAGTAGATAAGGATGCTATGCGAGAAAGAAGAAAAGATAGGAGATATCAAAATCGTCCAGGCCATATCCTGACAAATTTCGTGAATACCATCCATTGAATGCAACTTTGAAGGAAGTCTTCCTACAAGTTGGGAACATGGAAACCTTCCGCCGACCTTAATCACAGAAAAAGGACTTCAGTGGGAAAGGACTGGCGAAGTATTGTCGTTTTCATAGGATGGCAGGACACAACACTGACAAATGCAGAGATTTGAAGGAAGAAGTGGAATCGCTTATCAGGCGAGGTCATCTGCAAGAATTCGTAGCTAAACCTAGAGAGGCGAATCCAGTTGGGGTTTAACTACCTAACCAGCAAGGGGTAGCTCAACAAGTCCGGAGCAGTACATGAGAAACTCCTTTCTCTTTGACTTTCGGAGTGGAGGCGATAATCCCTCTTGAAATAGAAGTCACATCTATCCGAATATTGATGTATAATGAGGATAAGAATGAAAAAGTACTACGAGGATAGTTAAATTTACTGGAAGAAAAAAGAAACGAAGCTGGGATTAAGAATGCTATATACAAACAGCGTAATGCAATGTATTACAATCAGAAGGTAAGAAAACGAGAGTTTGAAGTCGGTGACCTTGTATTAAGAAAAGTTTTCCTAGTAACAAGAGAAATCAATTCTGGGTCCATAGGACCCAGCTGGGAAGGTCCTTACAAGGTGACCAGAGTCCTGCTTAGAAAAGTGTAAAAGCTGAAAGATATGGAAGGGAGACTCATGTCACATCCTTGGAATGCAGAACATCTCAAAAAGTACTACCAGTAAAAGAGGACTGTATTTTGTAGTTGTTCGTAATAAAAAAATGATGTTCCTAATGTAAGAAGATGTTGGCATACTACCCTAAAAGCCCTAGCTAAGCTAATGTTGTAAGTACTGCAACACTTAGTGCAAATTCCTGCAAAGGAATTCATAAAAGTCATGCTTACAAAGCAGACCAAGCTAAGGTTGTAAGTGCTGCAACACTTGTGCGAATTTTTGCAAAGGAATCCCTGCTCACAAAGCATGTCGAGCTAAGGTTATAAGTGCTAAACACTTAGTATTAATTTCTGCAAAAGAATCCCTAAAAGCCCTGCTCACAAAGCAGGCCGAGCTAAGGTTGTAAGTGTTACAACATTTAGTATGAATTCCTACAAAGGAATCCCTAAAAGCTCTGCTCACAAAGCAGGCTGAGCTGAGATTGTAAGTGTTGCAACACTTAGTGCGAGTTCCTGCAAAGGAATCCCTAGAAGCACTGTTCACAAAGGAGGTCAAGCTGAGGTTGTAAGTGCTGCAACACTTAGTGTAAATTCACGCAAAGGAATCCCTAGAAGCCCTAATCACAAGTAGGGGTAGGCAAAACTCAAACCAACCCGAGAAAACCGACCAACCAGACCCAAACCGACCGGTTTGTGTCGATTTTTTGGAATTTTTGGGCGGGTTGTGGGTTGGGTAATTGGGTTGGGTTGGGTCCGGTCACGGGTTAGCAACCCAAACCCGACAAAAAAAAAATCAATCCTTAAGATACAAAAATCGACACGAATATATAATTATATGCACAAAAGAACTCGAATAGAAAAAAAATGTTAGCAAATTTAAAAATTGCTAACACAAAAGAACACATATAATCACAAGCGCAAAAAATTGACAAAAAATAGCCAATGGCCCAAACTCAAGAAAGTTGATATGCGGCTCACAAAAATATGCCCTTTACACGAAAGTTAATTACTTGAATTCCATGACAAAACAAAATATATTAAGAAGATACCAAAATTCACATGAACCGTGTAATTACTCCAACAAAAAGAATTCGAATAGAGAAAATAATTCAGAAATAAAATTTCACGAACCTTAAAAATGAATTATGTAATTTAATATTGGCACACTGCATTGAAAAAGGAGAAGCGTGAATCGATAAATTTTAATTTTTGATTTTCAAGTCATCACTCAAATCAATTTTCATTCAACAACTATATTTTCAGAGATAATTGCCGTCAAATTGTGGGTGCAATACTGAGCAAACCCGTATCGTGAATAAATAGTCAAACTTGTCTTTGTGAATAAATTTTTTTGAAAATGAGATAGTATTTTTTTTTTGTAAAAGTTACGTATGAACATATCATTGGATTGTACTATTTTATTTTTCAAGTTTATTAACATTGGATGGCTAACGGTTATATTAATATTATTTTACATCAAAAAATTGGATGATTTTAATTTTTGTGTAATAAATTTTTCTCAAACCGACCAACCCAACCCAACCCGACCGACACATAATTGGGTTGGGTTGGGTTGCGTTTCAACATTTACATGAGTTGGGTTTGGTTGAATTTCTAACAAACCGACAATGTTGGGTTGTGTTTGGGTTGTGGCAAAAACCGATCCAACTCAATCCACGCCCACCCCTAATCACAAGACAAGCCGAGCTGAGTTTGTAAGTGCTGCAACACTTAGTGCGAATTCCTACAAAGGAATCCCTAAAAGCCCTACTCACGAAGCAGACCGAACTAAGGTTGTAGGTGCTACAACACTTAGTGCCGATTCCTAAAATTAATATCTTGAGCTCTGCGTACAAAGCAAATCAAGACTATATGTGTTGCGACTTTAGTACCATAAGATGTTTAATACGTTTGAAAAGCATCATTTGAATATAAAGCCCAAAAACACTAGAGCAGAAATTTTCATTCATTCATAAAATCAGAACATTACAAAAGAGTTCCTAAAAGCAAAAGTTTTACTTAGAAAAATACATAAAAAACTAAGAGGCTGGGGGTCTAGGGAAGCTATGTCTTCTGAAGTGGACTGGGCCTTAGCTGCCTTGAGTAGCTATTCATTTTCCTTCTGTTGCTCCTTATGGGCCTCTTCCAAGAAAGCAGTGTTCCAGTCCAACCATCCTTGTTGATGTGATGGATGATCTCGCCTATAGCCAAGACATATGTCTCTTGAGCTATGGCATCGAACTCCGAGGAGGCTCTTCAGTTCTCCACAGCCTTAGTGATCTGCAGCCCAACATCTTTTTTGGCAGTTATAGCTTGAGCAGTTGCTTCGTCAGCTTTTTTCTTCTCATCTTCAGCTCAGATACTGACCTCTTCACCCCAGATCTTCAAGGCCTTATTTTCCTCCACCAAGGCTTTATTATCGTCCATCAGCCTATGTTTCGAAGAAAGAGTGGCGTTAAGCTCCACTCCCATTTTATTCAGACGATCTTCATAGTCCTTCTTTCTCTGCGAAGGTTGCCTCTTTTTCCTTGATCTTCTCGAACATCATATTAGCTCGATCCTTCACTTCAAGCATTTTGTCGAGCTCAACTTTGACCTAAAAGAATAAATGTTTAATTAAGTGGCATGAATAATTCAAATAAAAGTCTCAAGAAGGGAAAAGAACTTACCTTTCTGTCACATATGCCATTTGAAGAATTGCTCGATGGCAATGGAGCTGAGCTTAAATGATGCTCTCTCCGACGGGCATCTCAGAAAGAAACTTCTTTTCCCTATTGTTCCAGCTTCAAAACATCAAGGTAGCAGACTCCCTCAAAGGAGAGGGTAAGATAGCAATTGACTCCCTTGATGGAGAAGAAGCCACATGAAAATCCAAAAAAATCTCAGGTATGCTCCCCATCAGGCCTTCCACATCTGGCCTCTACAAGTCAAGGCACCTCTCTTAAGGCCTTGAAGATGAGGCAACAACAACAACGGTGGTAGCAATGGAAGTAGGAGTAAGCTGAGGTGAGGGAAACATAGGAACTGGAATAGGTTCCATCTCGATAGAGTGGCGTTGCTTCAATGGTTGTTTAGCCTCAGCCTTGACTTCAGCCTCCACCTCATCAGGTTGGTCATCTACATGAACTTCCTTTTGTTTTTGTTTAGCAGCCTCAGCTACTTGGGCTGCCCTTGTTGCGTGAAAGCTCCTCATTTCTGGACTTTGATCTAAAAAAATGAAACGATATCAGTATTGAGATCAGAACATACATATACACGTATTCAACGATATTTAGTTCACTTACGAGAGAAGATAGGCACCGAAGTAGAAAGTCTGCTCGAAATCGAGGTCGGTGGCAGAGCTTGAAGCAAACCTGCTTGTAATATGTTTTCATCTGAGATGACGAATTTACAGGAGCTCTGCCTGTTGGAAAGAGCCCAGATTGTATCTGCCTGTCTTTGAAGAACTGAGCTCAAATGGCAGGGTTGGTAAACTGCAAAAAGAGAAAAGAAAAAGGATCAGAATAATAATTCTAAAACAAAACCCGAAGTAAAAATAGAGATAACAACTACTCACAAAAAGAATGATAAAGGGTAGGAACTATGTCCTCCCTATCCATCTCAGCAGGATGGAATTGTCAATCCCCCAAGGCGTAGAAGAACTCTTCCTTCTACCTTTTAATTGAAGAAGGAGTATCTAAAACTAAAGGTCCCCTAGTTCCAAGTCTAACACAGATATACCACCAGCCAGTATTTTTCCCATCTTCCTTAAAGGTAAAAGGGTGTTAAATTGGACTACACTCAGTTCAGGATGCCCTAATTGTTTCCATAAAATTAAAGTCGCAATCAAGGTTCTCTACCTGTTTGGGCCAAGCTGGGTAGAGGCTATTCCCCAAGATGAAAAGAATTTTCGAATAACTTTGGGAAATAGGAGCCTCAACCCAGCTTGGAAGATAGCTGTATTGAGGGCCATACACCCCGTAGGAGGATTATGAGCTTGGTCGGTAGAAGATTGGATGATTAGTTCTACAGATGAAGGTACATTATATTTGGCCCTATAGCAGCTAGGGTGACCGCTGTAACTACCGACCTATGGGAATCAACCCCCCATGTTTGGTTCCCACTACGACCTGCCTCCTGAGCCCTCGCTTCTCTCATTTTTAGACGATGTTCCATAGTCCTAGAAGAGTTAGACAGAGGACTGGGACTAGGTGGAGGAGGGTAAAAAGAAGAAATAGGAACATGAGTAAAAACTTTTTGACAATCCGAACTGGCAGATGAGGGATTAACATACGAGGTAGATGAAGATGGTACAGACTCTTCCTGATTATTTCCCCAAGACAGCAAGTGAGATTTGTCCGAACTCATATAAACAAATGGGAAAAAGGAAATAAAAGCGTAAAAAGAAGGGTATTCTGATTAAAAGAAAGGAATACCTGGATGAAGATGACTTCACTCAAAGAAGGTAGAAAAAAAAAAAAATTGGAGCAGAAAGTCTAAAAATTCAAATGCAAAAAGTGAGATAATGAAAAGTGAAAAGTTACTTAAAGAAAAACAATATCAAGGGACGAAATTTGAATCGTTCAAAATGAAATCGACGGTCACAAGCCTAAGCTTCTAGAATAAGGAACTTGTTATATAGCTCATATGCGAGTAAAGGAATGACATGTGTCATTGTCATTAATTGAATAAATGATTACATAAAATTGGTAATTGTAACAGTCACTTTATTAGGTCAGTCCACACCTAGGACAGTAATGACTTAGGGAGTATCTGTTGACGTGCCGAGCTCAAAGGTCGGTCAGATTGGATTAATACACGTGATGAGCATGCGACAACGTGAGCTCAGTAGTTTGAGGTCGGCTCAGATGGTTAGTGTACCCAGGAAGATTGTGTAGTCTTTCAAGGGAATGAGATTCTAATGATTGAAGATCACTGACAGAATCAATGAACTAACCAATCAGAAAAATTCACAGGGAATAATCTTACATCAGTGCTTACATAAGCCCTGATCAAATAGATAAGCTTCTTTCCCAAGACTTGTTCATTAATTACTAGGGCTTACTTGTAAGATTTACTCATCATGAAACTGCCAGATCAAGTTCGGTGACCAATTGAATTATTCCAACATGTGTACTTGTCCAGTTCGGTATTGCAAGTGACAATATAGGAAATTAATGAAGCATGTATATTTTCTCCTATAAAAGAGGAAATAGTGGTAAAGAAGGGGACACAGCTTTGCACATTACAAATCTTCTTACATTATCCATATTTAAAATATCTCCTATGAACATAGAAATGAGTAGTTGAATCGCTTGTAACGTAGCATTGACAATTAATCGAAGTTGTGTTCCTCTTTGAAGTTGGCTTGGAATTTACTTATTTAATTTTCAACGTCAACTCGCTTCATAATGATTAATTTTAGAATAAATAAACTATTATTATGCAAGTCTTGTGATAGGACTGCAAGCACAGACAAGTGCACTGAACGAATACTGTAACCCTCTGAAATCTTTTTTTTTTTTTTTTCATAAAACAAATAGACTTCAAGGGTTACCAAAAATCTACTTTTTCTAATTTAAGCGAATTTTTTTTTTCTTTTTCAAATTTTGAAATTTGATCGATATGTCAATAATGATAAACCAACAATTTAAGTAAAAATCTCACATTTAATAAAATCTTAAAAATACTACGATTTCAAACCATCAATGCAAATTTAACATAAAATGCCAAATGTTCGGGAAAAAAAAACTACTAAATAATGTGCGCAAAACTTAACATAAAAATGTTCTTAGATAAAATTTGAAAGTTATCATTTCTAGAAAAAAAAAATTTACTTAGCGACCCCATAAGCATCACTCAATCAATCTTCTATGCGTCCACATGACATGTTCAAATCTTAACGGTTGTTGTAAGAGTGAGTATTTTTTGAAAACACTCAATAAAAATACGTGCATATTTTTATTTAACTTGATATAAATAAAAAGTGACATTAACATACTGACATTTTTTATATTTAGAGCAAACTAATTGCGATATCTAATAGTTTAAGGAATTCCTTAAGAATTCATATATCCCAGTAGGATTTACATATTCGACCTAACGGTTCATCCCATAGGATTTGACATAGAAATCGACCCGAAGGCCTTATAGTATTTTATGCCAAAAATTTATATAAACATCAATAAATAAAATCTATCACTTTTCACTAAGGGTCCGTTTGATTGTAAGGGTGAAAAATAGGTGGAAAGAAAATATTTTATAGGGAATTGATTTTCCTAAAAAATGTTTTACTGAAAATTGTAATTAATTGTGTTTGATTGGTATAAATTTCCATAGAAAATGTTGAAAGTTTGATGTCCATTTGGCTTCGTTTTTTATGAAATTTGTCCATTAAAGTGATAATTTTTTCTACCATTGGGTCTAAAATTTGTTCTAATTGTAAAAAAAAATTGAAAAAAAAATTACTATACCGAATATCATTCGTTTGACTGTGTTTTGCATGGAAATTGTCAATAAAAGTGAAATTTTTTTTACCATTATATCTAGAATTTGTTCCCATTGCAAAAAAAGAAAAAAAAAGGTGGAAAATGATTTGGTGGGAAAACAAAATCAAACTTTTGTGCATCAAATGATTGTACCTAGAAAAAAGTGGAAACCATTTTACCAGGAAAATTTGTGCTATCAAACACTCTTAATTGTCTAAAGTTAAAAAATATTTTCCTTTTCCACCCATTTTCTAGGCTATCAAACGGACTCCAATGTATTCTACCTCAAATGATATGAAAAATTCTGAAAATATGAGTTGAGATGATAGAAAAAATGAACCAAGTGTAGGTATGAAAAATGGAAAGTGGCTTGAAAAGAATTCTTTTCATATAAAATTTTCACAGTAACTTAGTCAAACATTTCATATTAAATCTTTGAAAGCAAACGCATTTCACATTAACTAATCATTTATAAAGTTAATTATTTTAGTTATTGTTAAATTAAAAGGATAATTGTGTCTAATTAATTATAATGTAGTGCACCTTTTCAATTTCTAAAAAATCAATGTACTGCCATTTGTTGTCTTTTATACATAAAATATTATAATAACAAAATTTTCTTTCTATCATAATAAATTCGAATATAAGTAGCTCAAAATTATTTCTTCTTGAACTCAATTTATGTTATTTTATATGAGCTACAAAATGAGTATAATATCGATATATTTTTCTCAACTTCTAAAATACATAAAATATTTGACCCCAAATAAAAGTTACGGTAAAATCCAATAAAAATATGCATAAGACAATAAATTATTATGCAAGTACGTGGGTTAAACTTATCATATTAACCCTTGGACTTTAGTATGACGATAACGTTAGACATGGACTATTCCACTTGCTAAGTGACCAGTGTAAGTTTTAGGCCAATGTGAAAGTAGTGAATAAAATTCGGGGGTTACAAATACAATTGTTATAACATTTCTATTCATAATTGTTAAATGTGTTTCTTTGAAATTAAATCTCACTTACAAAAGAATATTCTCATTAAAAAAAAAAAAACAATTACTTGCCAAAAGATTTGTTTTATCTATATAAGCCTATTTCAAAGAACATGTCTTGTAACAAAATTTACTACCATCATAGTTTAATTTGACAAAAATTGCATTGCACATGTTGCAAAAATATGATTCATGTTTCAACGACTCATTAATAGATAAAACTTTAGATCGTGAAATTTACTATTATCATATTCTAGTTTAATAACTATATGTATCTTGTCTCGTACTGTACCACGTGTTACTATTTGCGAGTAAGAACTAAAGTAATGAAGTTTCATAACTTAGTGGGAGAACAGTCAATGAAACATTTAAATGAGAACAAATTTCAACTTTGATTGAAGCTACGTTCTAAAATTTAAAGCAATTCATATTGAACCCCTCTCCAACATAAAATAGATAATATGCCAAACCCAAATTTGGGTGGCATAAGAGAGAGTCAATATTTTAGGACAATCGAAACTAACAATATTCATAATTCAATCTTGCTTGGTGCACATCATTTTCTACAAGTTAATTGACACCATGTTAAATGTCATTTTCTCATTGGATAGTTTAAACTAAAATCAATTTTTACGGTCAATGATTTTTTGACAACCTTGCACGTGTCAACAATAGTATAAAAAATGAGTGTACAAATGATATAATCTTCCGTCAATATAGTTTTTAACAAAATCTTGTAAGGTAGTCCACCGAATGTTTCATAGGGACCTGGATTTTAAGGAATTATTGTCCTGATATGCAAAAGGATTAAAACTAAAGCTCTGTTCGGTAGGGATTAAAATTGAAAATATGGCCGTTATTAGCTCCCTTTCGTTTAATAAAAGTCAACAATAACAGTTAATTTTTCAATTTTAATCCGTATCGAACGGGCCATAACTATATGCGATAAAATACATGATAGAAGGAGATGTGGTGATGCAGGAGATTTATTGTGGTTTTGTTTCGTATTTTTGGCTATGATTCAAGCAAATTTCTATCATATCTTTTATCATGCTATATTTAGTTCTACAAGAATTTATTATTTGTGTTGGAACTTGGAAAATCTATCGTATGAAAGAGACCGAGAAGCAGCCATTTTGCATAATGTGTGTTTCTGAATTAGCTTTTAACAAAGACCACATCGTTTTATTTATTTATTTCGAGGATTTGAAAAATCCCTTCTGCACGGGATTTTTACCATCAGACTTTGATTATTTCTTCTACTAATTTTTCCCTATTTTTAGCCACCCACATTTCTTCATGTTCAACCACTTGTCTTTTTCCTAATTCTTCTTCATTTTTAGCACTTTTAGCCTTCTTTTGAGATTGGCAAACCACGAGGGAGGCTAACGTTGTTCCATCCAGAATGGAATTTTCACACCTTGTTCCTCAAATTTTTACTTCTTCATCAGTCCACCCCTGAGATTTCAGGTTCTCTATTGGGGTGTTTGTGTGAGAGACCTTTTTATTGCAGGGGAGAGCAATACTTTAAACCCCGCTTACATTGAATTGTAAGCGCCAAGAAAATCATTGTCGATTACCGATATATCTTTATGAAAGCCAAGAAAATAATTGTCGATTACCGATATATCTTTATGAAAGCATTACCATATTTAAGTCATCAAGTAATGTACATTAATTTATGTTACTTTGTTTCTTTTCTCCATCACAAAGTATCAACTTCCCTCATTTTCAGGGGCGGAGCCAGGAATTCATCATACGGGGGGCTAAAATTTTTAAAACGTAATGTACGAATAAAATTTATATATAACAAGGAAAATTGTAATACAATGTTACCTATTACAATTGTACCCGACGATATTTTATAGCATAAAATTCATCTATAATAGAATCTAGATATAAATTCATACTAAATTCTCGTTCAATGTTTAGTGTTAAACAATCGGCCAGAAAACCATCATCAATTTGTTACGAATTTCCTTCTTCACATGTTTCATTGCTGAAAATGCTCGTTCCACAGTCGCTGTTGAAACTGGTAGTGTAAGTACTAAAAATCAACTTAGTCAAAATGACGTAACTCTCCGACCTTCTACTTGCAACCAATTCCCGACATAAATCAGACAGTGTAGGCACTTGAAATCGAGGATCAAAAATCACATCGTTCTGATAATGTTGCAACTCAATTTTCAAACAATAAATATCTTGTTGTGTAAAATTTTCAGGATAAAACTTCCCTGTAAGCTTACAAATATTATCCATGTTAAATGATTCAAAAGAATTTTGTGGATCCAAAGCCGTACTGAGAGAAAGGAGTTCTAATGATGTCTCATTAAATCTTGTATCTAATTCCATCATCAGAAAATCTATGGCTGCATTGAAGATATCAAAGTGATAATGATGTTCAATGGTAGGATACTCACGACCACGAGAACGACCAACCATGTATGAACCATCAAAGTCAGGTATATGTATATCATTTTCTCCGCAAAAAAGGTTCATCTCTTGAAGAAATTCTTCACAACCATCTTCTCTCAATGCTTGAAGGATGCCTTTTGTAGTATGGACAAATCTCATAGCAGTTAAAATGTCTTGAGTTTTCTTTTGAAGGGCCTGACAAAGTACATCTGTAATTGCCAATATTCTACGCAT
Source organism: Fraxinus excelsior (assembly GCA_019097785.1). Taxonomy (NCBI): domain Eukaryota; kingdom Viridiplantae; phylum Streptophyta; class Magnoliopsida; order Lamiales; family Oleaceae; genus Fraxinus; species Fraxinus excelsior. Next base: position 24,718,583 of record CM032638.1, read on the forward strand.
TAAATGCAAGATAAATACAAATTCAAATGTTGTCATGCTTTTGTATACACCACTAACTTCGGACCGAGATCTTCCATTTGGAAAATGATCACTAAGATACTCAAGCACCTTGCACGTTGCAGCATACATATCAATCAAACTCTTCACAGAGCTATAATGAGAAGACCAATGAGTACCTCCGGCTCGTTGCAAATTACCAATCTGATTAGCCCCACTTCCTGACTCTCGTTCTCCAATTTCCAACAAATGCTCAATTTCTTTTCTTTGAGCACCTTTCAACTCAGTAATACGCTTAGGAGACGATGTAATCATATTAATAACACAATCCAAATGAGAAAAAAAATCATTAATATCTGAGACATCCCTAGCTGCAGAAACCAATGTGAGTTGTAAACGGTGGGCAAAACAATGGACATAGTATGCATATGGACAATCTCTAAGAAATAATGCCTGTAGGCCATTCCAAGTACCACGCATATTATTAGCACCATCATACCCTTGACCTCTCATGTTTTGCACTTGAAGATTGAAACGGACAAGAACATCAGAAATTTGATTCTTAAGAGTTAATGAAGTAGTATCACTAACACTTTTGATTGCAAAAAACCGTTCTGTCAATATTCCATAACTAGTCACATACCTCAAGACAATGACCATTTGTTCTCGTGAAGATTCATCCCGTGCTTCATCAACTAGAATACAAAATTTTGCATCCCCAACTTCGTCACGAATTCTTTGTCGAACTTTATTGGCCATTCTAGGATTATTAAACCTAAAAACATAAAGATATGAAATAAGCACAAAGCTCTCATTTTAAAAATTTAACATGAATTCTCACAACTTTTATGCCCACATTTCTCACTCAATCATAGTTAAATAACAATAACAATTCACAAAGACACAAACAATTCACAATTTCACAATTTCCCCACATTTCTCACTCAATCATAGTTAAATAACAATTCACAAAGACACGAACAATTCACAATTTCACAATTTCCCCACATTTCTCACTCAATCATAGTTAAATAACAATTCACAAAGACACAAACAATTCACAATTTCACAATTTTTATCCCCACATGGCCACATTTCTCACTCAATCATACTTAAATAACAATTCACAAAGACAAACAATTCACAATTTCACAATTTTTATCCCCACATTTCTCACTCAATCATAGACTCATAGTTAAATAACAATAACAAATTAACAATTAACTAAATCGAATGAAATAACAATAACCTGAAAGTGGAAGTTGGAGCTGAATCTGAAGCCTGAAGGGAGCTGAAGCTGCTGGACCAAGTGGAATTTGTGAATCCTCAAAGTCAATTCGTGAATGCTGCAGTCACAGAGTCACAGAAAATTGAAATAGATCATAGATGAGATGCTGCCTGCTGGAAAATCAAATACTGAAAATTGAAATAGATTAAAGTTCTAACTTCTAAGGACTAAGAATATGAAAGAAGCATCAAAGTTCAAACCGTGTTGAATCTGTAATCTGTTGATTTTGAATTTGATGAATATTCGGCTGAGCTGCCTCTGCCTGAGCACTTGCCAAATGCCACTTGAGCTGCTGGGCCGCTGGCAGCTGACTGAAGAAGACAAGAAGTGAAGGACAGAAGGACTGAAGGAGAAGCTGAGCTGCTGAAGGACGGTGGGTGGCGACTGGCGAGTGAAGAAGTTGGTTGAGCACAGGGGCAGACTAGCAGTGAACTTGAGTCTTGAGCACTTGAGCTACTGGCTGAAGAAGTGAAGGAGAACTGCCGAACTGGAGAAGGACTGAAGGACGGTGGAGTGGCGACTGGAATCGGAGAAGGACTGAAGGACGGACTGAAGGACGGACTGGTAGTAAGGGTTTGCCGGTTTGGGACCTTGGTGGTTTGGATATGTGGGAAGAAATTGGGTTTTCATTTTGGGCTACTCAATAATGGGCTAAACTAGGAAAATCTGTACTGGGCTAAACTAGTGGGCTGAAATAATTTTTTCCCTAATTTAATGCACCTGGGCTTGGACTACACTGGGCTACAGCCCAGTGTAGCCCAGCCCTATATCCGCCCCTGACAAGAAGTGAAGGACAGAAGGACTGAAGGAGAAGCTGAGCTGCTGAAGGACGGTGGGTAGCGACTGGCGAGTGAAGAAGTTGGTTGAGCACAGGGGCAGACTAGCAGTGAACTTGAGTCTTGAGCACTTGAGCTACTGGCTGAAGAAGTGAAGGAGAACTGCCGAACTGGAGAAGGACTGAAGGACGGTGGAGTGGCGACTGGAATCGGAGAAGGACTGAAGGACGGACTGGTAGTAAGGGTTTGCCGGTTTGGGACCTTGGTGGTTTGGATATGTGGGAAGAAATTGGGTTTTCATTTTGGGCTACTCAATAATGGGCTAAACTAGGAAAATCTGTACTGGGCTAAACTAGTGGGCTGAAATAATTTTTTCCCTAATTTAATGCACCTGGGCTTGGACTACACTGGGCTACAGCCCAGTGTAGCCCAGCCCTATATCCGCCCCTGTGTGTAGCAAATTATCTCAGTTGTCAACTTGTAAGGGGTAGAATATTTGGTGCTAAAATCTCATTTTTAGAAGAGTCGTGCTTCAAGGCCCGCCATTTGGCAATTAGGTAAACCCTTAGGTAAAAATTTATGTACAAATAGGTTTTCCCTTTTTAGAATTGTTAAAGGTGTGAAGTGAATTGTGTTTGGACTTGGTCTTTTCCTTTAGACATGCTAGTCTAAATTTTTTGGGCAAAGCGCAGCTCGACCGCGCTAGGGCTAGGCTGAGAGCTTTTATGTATCGATTTTTTAATGTGAAATGAAAATAATTGATGTTTTTCAAAAAGAAAAAATATTTTTAAATAGGCCCCCTTGTCCACACTCGTCGTGCCTCTACAACTTAGCTTAGCATGACTCGAATGTAGAGAAAAGTCGATCCACAACACATATCATGACAAGCCAACGCACGACACGTACAATGTTTTGGCACCTCTAAATATTCTTAACTAATATAGGTTTAAATTTCTTCGAAATGCACAATGATTTCTTTGAAAGGAACTGAAAGTTAATCAAAATTTCTTAGTAAATAAGATGTTCGATTCAGCAATACCGCCAATACAGCATACACAAAATGTCAAAACAATGCTCCGCGAAATCATCAATGAGCTTATATGGAGAGAAAAAAAAAAAAAAAAAAGGGTTCTCTAATTGCCTCATGAAATTCAACATCCTCGTTTCTATACAGCAATCATGCTACGAAAGCATGCCATCTATGTCCAGTTTTTCTTTCTTTTTTTGGTCGCAATATATTGTAAAGAATAGTACAGGCTACAGACAAACCAAAAGGTCTCCTCCAGACCATATTTAAGGCAATGGCATGGGTGGTTTCCATTTGCTAAATTCTACCAAATCTCTGTTCACTATAGATCCATCATGCAGCCAGAATGTTTCCGTTGACTGATGGAATTGCCTCACTTTCTTTTGAAGTTCCCACATAATGCCAGTGAATGCAGAGCATGACTCGGATTCAGGAGCATAAACCCATAAGCACCTTACCTTTCTACCTTGAGCTATCATGTCCTCAATGTCATTATCTGAGCAAAAATTGGAACTTTTAGCCACAAATCAATGGATTACATCGAGCAAGAAAGATGCAAAAAACAAGTCTGCAGCCCGACCTGGAATTGATTCCAAGTAATCCAAAAGTTCGGGACCTATCCGAGTGGATGGCCATTTGATAGATATCTGTCTGTAGTTGACTATATTCTGAAAAGGTAATTCTACTTGATCTGATAAGATAACTGGAACGCACTCCTGCTCAGCACAACCAAACAGCAGCAACGAGTTGAAGAAAGAGTCGGTGTGCATAAGATAAAGTGTAAAAAGTAAGATACAGACCACAAAGAATGACTCGTAAAAGCGAAGAGTCCACGAGGATTCCCCACGTGGAGCTAGGCAGAATTTTGCATTCTGGAGGTGCTTAAAGTATTCCGTTCTTCCAAGTTTGTCTGGGCCACTGAACTTCAACTCAGGGGATTCCAACTGTTCACAGAATCAACATGCATATCTTTTCGAGGGATTCAGTACATAGATTAAATACATAAAAAATAGCCAAAATTATGCTTGGGTGAGCTTATAAGATACTCATAAATAAAATTTGTGAAAAGTATGAAGACCTCTAAGGCAACACTTCTGACATGCTACAATTCGTAACCACAAACTCGACAGCTTGTAACCCTTCAATAAATCCACTATTCAAAAAATTGTTTTCCTTTTGGAGAATTGAAGCACATGTATATTGGTCGAAGAGAACTTGAATATGACAATCCAGAAAAAAAATGCATACCTTATCAGGGAATTGCTTTGCAAGTTCGATTAGTTGCAAACGACCAACCTTTCCTTGTGCTCGACCAAAAAAGTTTGCCAAATACTTCCTTTTTGATAAAAGCAAAGGGTCAACCAGCCTAGCCCCGTTAGCTGTCATCCCATCATCAACATTTCCAGGTATTATGATGTCTTTCCACGTATTGAAGGCACTAGTGTCTCGTTTATCTGTGCGGTCTCCCTGCATTCACAATATAAACAATCTTCAGAAAATTGATCCTGAAAAGATCTTCAACTTAAATTCAACATATAAATTGGCTAAGTCGAAACTCTCGGCTACACGTTGTTGCCTTATAAAATATTCATGTCAAGAAGCAAAGTGCTATGACAATACTACTCAGACGGCAAACAACCACACGCGGGTTCTAGCTTCACCATGTTAACACGAGGAATACGTTGTAACAAGACCATACCTCAGGAGTCAGGATAATGGAACGGTTCAAAAATGTTGCCCAAGATTTGAACAAGTGAGCTCCAGCACCACTGTAATTTCGTGAAGAGTGCACATCACAAATGATTCAATAAAAATGCTGGAACCTACTGCATAAATCAGCTTCCCAGCAGGTAGATATAAACTCCATTTTAATAGTAACAAAGAAATTTGAAACTAAGCCCCTGTTTGACACCCATTTATTTCTCTTTCTCTTTCTTATTCTCATTCTCATTCTCATTCTCATTCTTCATTTCAACCACACATTCTCCAAATAAAATAATATTACACACAAATCAAAAACTTTTCATTACTTTTCCACCACACATTCTCACATCAATCACTATTCCAAAATTTCTATTTCTCCCAAAATGGGTTTCAAACAGGGGCTAAGTAGAATATTTGTACAAGAATTCACTTGCTTTCATCTCCTTCCTAAAATTAAATCTGCATTCTTCTTCTTATGTTTTAAAAGGGGAAGCAGTTTTGATCACTTGAAAATGAGACCCATTAAGATAAATGACAAGAACTATTGGTTCAGAGAACTTTGTTTAAGAATAAAAATTCAATTTATTCAGAAGGCTGCAAATAATAAACAAATAAGTACTACGGAAGAAAAACAGTCATCCTTCTCATAATCTAAAATATATTTCTAATTAAGTAACATATAAGTTCCTAATTTATGTTTCACTATAAATGCAATTTCATCAAAAAGTTGGTAATACAATACTCAAGTGATTACAATTACCAAGAACCAAAATATCATACCTTGGGAAGACAAAAATGTGGTTGCGCCCACCAGATAACCTGAAATATGGCATTTGACCCAAAACCTGAAACAAATAGCATCCATGTGAATTATAAAGTACAGTATCATAATTTGTGTCAAGTTGCCAGCCTTAGGATAGAAATCACAATACCTTCACATAAGTTTGGTTGATCTCTTTATCAGTCAGGCCACCCATCATTCGAACACATTTAACATAAGTCGGCACAAAGAACAGATCTGCCTCTTCTTTCTTTCTTGTCCGATACCTCGACTGCAAAAGCAACCTGTGTATTTTAACCTACAGGACATGAAGAAGTTATATCAAAAAAGATTAGTCAAGTGGTCCCACAAAAAAGGAAAAAAGAAATTACAATTTTGTTTGTTATAACTCTTGCTCATGCCCTCTTGTTTTTTCCAAGTCAGATGTTTCGAGGAACAAAGCTTCTATTTACTTTTAATGAATAAACATGAGAAAGAACCACAGTTACTTGAAAAAAATGATAAAAGGGATGTACTTCTTTCATAAGATCTCTTAAATAAGACCCAGGACTACCTCATTATCTTGCTCGAATCTGGCATTATGGAACTGCTCTCATACATCACTAAGAAAATCCTACATAAAGCTCAATTACACTTCTGGGTTACAATTCACCAACACCGACACTAGTAACCTACATTGATGTATCGTTAAGTACAATTTATTCTTTTTTGGACATGACACACTGGTGCTCATTACGAAATATATCTCCTGCTACTTGATTCTCAGCAAGTCATAAATTCATTGTCATTCATTTTCATCTCAAGTAAGTACAGCCACAGTACCATGTTTAAAAAGAAAACAAAAACTAATGCTTTTATCCAAGAGAAAGCCTCATCCAATTAGTATATCACATCTGATATATCCTTATCCTGAGAGTTATGATTCTGTAGCCATAGAATAGAAAATAAAATTTATCAATTGCTCCAATGCAAGAAAGGAAATATATGTGGGAAGTCAACAATTTTGATTCTTTCCCAAATTTATACAAACTCCAAGTTTAGTGAGAACAAAAAGAAAGCACACATTATCAGATAAAATTACCTGAGTGCCCCATTGACCTTTGATGCAAGCCTCAGGAGAAATCTTCCCTTCACGGCCATATAACAGCAGCTTGAGTCCCTCAATCTCGTTCTCATCATACACATAGATCTTCAAATTCAGGTGAGTCCCATACCCTCTCTCGGGCCATCCAACCGAATCCCCAAATCTCGAAACGCCATCGTATTTTCGATTCACATCGGCGAATGAGTTGCGGTACGGCGAAGCGGGTCCCAGAGAGTGGTCAAAGAGCCTAGTGAGGAAGAAAGTGGTGACGACTAAGGCTAGGGCGGCGATCTGGTGGATGCGGGTGCAGTTAGTGGCACTGTGGTGAGAGTGTGAATGGAAGAATCTGGTGCTTTTGTTTGCAGCGTTTATGCTCGCCATTGTTGGTTTATGCTCGCCATTGTTGCAAATAAGCATTCGTTCCAAGTTCATTCCGGGTCCGATGGAGTTGAGTAGGTCCGACCCGAGTTTAGAATCTGGACAGTCCAAATGGTTAACTGGGTCTACTTTGGAGTTTGGTTGGATCATTAGGCTCAAAATATCCATTCTGGGCTCGATCCATTAAACTGTTCTGTTTTGAAGCCCAATTGATGACAAGACAGAAACTAATGGGACGGTGCAGACCAGTATGCACGCGTCGGACCGGTTCAGGTACCGTACGTTACATATCACTTTCAGATTTTCTATTACATAAGACAAATATTGTAGGGTGATTTGGTTTTTGGTTGGGGCAGTGCTCGACTTGTGCCCTAACATACTCTCAAAATCGACCACACACAAAATTGTCGAGGTCATTTACAAGACGTTAATTGTATATATAAAATAAAAAATAAAAAAATGACGAGAGATTTGGTATTTCCGTATAGCACATAATGCTATATCATCGAGTTATTGTCGATACTAAATAGAATCTCAACACAAAAGCATGCTCAGCTCAACTAAAGCATGTGTAGGTGAATTGTTTATAAAATGTTTAAATTATAAATAGTTAAAAATAAGTAGTGGATAAATGAATTGTACTTTTGAGTCTCTCGAAATATTTAAATAAAAAGTGACTTGAAAATAATTAAAAATGAGTGGTGAATTACTTTTGAGTATTTCAAAATATTTGAATAAAGAGTGTCTTGAAACATGAGTCGATCAGTTATAAGCTAAAAAGAACATGGGCACAAATCGTGATGAGCCTTAGTAGAGTTGAGATTCTGACAATTATAAGTCCAATTTTTAAAATTCTTTTTTTCTCAAGCTCAATTTGAATCATACACTTTATTAGATTTACAACTTTTATCACCTTCTCAATCATATATTTCATAATTTTTTATTAAAATCTACTAAAAATATATATATATTTTTTTTCTAAACCAAATTAGGGCTAGATAAGTCAGTACATAAAGAGCCTCCTCTAAGTAAAATCAACTTAATTAGTTTGGAATGAAACTTGCACAATCGCCCTCAAACTATTGACACGTTCACAATATTGACCCAACTATTTTTCTTATTTTTGCGATATTGTTCCTAACCTATTTTGGTATAGCAACAAATTTCATCCATTTGAATATTATATTTGCAGTTTTTATTTGTTTTAAAAACAAGGAGAAAAAAAATAAATAAACAAACTCGTCTTCTCAACTTCATTGTGCTCTATCCCACTACCACCAGCTCTTAATCTTGTTGAGACGAAGGACTTAATTTATCATTTGGTCGATTTCAAATATATCAAAGCCCATACCGTCAATAAAGATTAATTGACATAAAGAACATAAAATTCTCTTTTATTACTTTGTACTAGATTACGATATGATCAAATGGAAAAAGCTTGCTTTTCTTGCACAAGAGGGTAGTTTACAAACATTATCAAAATAGGACAATTTGTTTTGTAATTTTGGTGCAACTACACTATCCCCAACCCAACCCCTCTCAATTATTATTTCCAAAATTTCACAAGGGCAGTATTGTCTTTTCATAAATCTACATGCAAACACTCCTATATAATCAACATTAACCCTAAATTTATTCATTCATTCATTCAACTTCTTTCCAAAGAGCTAAAAAAGCAATTTAAAGATGATAAGTTCAGATGATTTCTACAAAGTTATGTGTGCAATGGTGCCTCTATACTTCGCAATGTTGCTCGCTTATGGTTCGGTGAAATGGTGGAAAATATTCTCGCCGGAGCAGTGCTCCGGCATCAACCGGTTTGTCGCCGTATTTGCAGTTCCGGTACTGTCGTTTCATTTCATATCGCAGAACAATCCGTATGAAATGGATACAAAGTTCATATTAGCTGATACTTTGAGTAAGGCCTTTGTGCTGCTTTTGCTGTCATTTTGGGGTATATGTAAAGGAGAATTGGACTGGTTGATTACTCTTTTCTCAGTTTCTTCTTTGCCAAATACATTGGTTATGGGCATTCCTTTGCTCAATGCCATGTATGGAGAATTCACACAGAGCCTCATGGTCCAGTTGGTTGTTTTACAATGCATTATCTGGTATGTTACCAACCTCTCTCTCTCTCTATCGGCACAATCGATCGATTTTATGTAGAAATTTTTTAATTTACACGTAATACATATACCTTTTCCCACCTTACGTGAAAATTCTGGTTCGATCACTGTATATATATATATATATATATCCGTGTGTGACTTTTGAAGAGGGACACTGTGACTTTTGTTGGAAGCATGCTGAAAAGTGAGGAAACATTGGCCAAACACTTGGAGGCTGGAGCACACATAAAGTTAAATGGATTTATCATATAAAGTGATCGAATTTTTCCAAAAGCTAAAAAGTAAACAGTGGGGAGCTAAATTATATTCACTTTTAGACAAAAAAAAAAAAAAAAAGAATTCAACTCCCACTTATTTCATGTGAATTTATTTTTTTACCATTGTGTGATTCATTTCATGACGGTAGAATGTTTATATCGGTTCGTGCATAAATTTTTACGGTAACCATCAACTTATAGATAGTAATCGTTCTCTTTTATTTTGGCTTGAGACCGATAAGAAAAAATAATTTATAGGTGGAGTAACACAAATTACTAAAATTGTAAACAAATTAAACTGGTAAATTGAGCCCATGTTTGGTAGAGTTCTATTGAAAATAAATTTTGTCAAATTGATTTTTTTTTTTTTTTAAAGAGAATGTATAGTGAAGAAATTTGAAAAAGTTTTTTGTTTACGCAAAAAATTATTTTATTGAAAGAATGTGAGTTCGGAGAAAATTGATATTTAGAAAATGAGGACAAAAGGGGCTAAAACTTATTTTTGCTTCATGCAGGTACACTTTGTTACTATTCCTTTTTGAATATAGAGCTGCAACAATATTAATCCATAACCAGTTCCCCGGTCACACAGCTGCCTCTATAACAAAATTTGAGATAGACAATGACGTCATATCCCTAGACGGACGGGACCCACTTTGCACGGAATCAGTAATTGACGACACGGGACGCATTCGGGTGCGTATCAGACGATCGATATCATCTGCTCCGAACTCTGGACTATCATCCTCAATTGGACTCACCCCTAGGGCATCAAATCTCACCAATGCAGAAATTTTTTCTCTCAACACACCAACTCGATTGAACGAATTTCACGGCGAATTAGCACTTGGATACCGTTCCACGAGTCCAAAGTTATCGGGATACGCCTCATCCGATGCCTACTCTCTCCAGCCTACACCTAGGGCATCAAATTTCAACGAATTGGACACGACCACCGTGACAACCACCGGAGTTATTACTCCCTCGTGGGCTCAATCTCCTGTTGTGAAAAAAGTCTGGCATTCACCAGGAATCTGCAATGACAATGGCGGTGGCGATGGCTGTGGCGGCAACCATGGTGGTGATGGTGTTGATGGACAGGAGTACATAGATGTTGTCGGAGGTATTTTACTTTATGGTCAAAATTTTCATCTGACAAAAATTACTTTTGCAGGGTTTTGTTTGGAATTAATTAACAAACATAATTACAGTTTAATTTTACCAAAAATAAAACTAAGAAAATTGAAAAAAATAAAATAAAAACCAGACATGCATGCAGAGAAACGTAGCTATCTGTAGGGTTTGCATGTACATTTTGTCACAAGATTCTGTGAACAAAGTTTTGTCCTGTCACAGTTCACCTGTTATGAGCAGACCAGAATTGACCTCACCTCTCGATGACAATCGAATTAACTGACAAAAATGTAATCACGACGTTAAAAGATTCTTGTTATGTTATGCCTAAGATATTTCTAGGTAGCTAGCTAGACCACCTCAAATTGTCTCAGATAAAATGACAATGATTATATGTAATAAATTTTGATATGGATGCATAAAGTCTTCTCGAATAGTAGACGTAGAGGGAGATTCGATGCAACAAGTTTAGTTAATCGAACTCTAAGTTACAAATTTTGCACGAACTTCTAGTCTAAATTCCCTTATCGTTTTGTGTTTGAAGAGCCCGCTTGACAAATGTTTTGATAAAAGTTGTGGGTTTAGGAGTTGTGTTGTTAAAATTGAAATTTAACTAGAAAAAAAAAAAAAAAAA